>JAJQKJ010001201.1:0-105193 GCA_029574335.1 Rana kukunoris | reverse complement strand
AATAGAAAGTATAGTACAATAAATAAGTACATAGGAGTAAAATATAATAATAATAAACCTCCCCCTCCATCAGTGGAAATATATAAATATACCCAAAATTAGATTAGATAATCCAATATTAAATAAAAAAAGTGGAACCCCCTTAGGATAAATAATATTCAGAATTCCCCCCAGGATAAATATCCCAATAAGTGTACATCCTATAATAAATGTATCAGGAAAAAAAAAAAAAATCTAAAAAAAAATATAAATAAATAAAATAAAATTAAAACCATTTATAAACCATCCCCCAATAAGTGCAGGCAGCCCCTCAGGAATTTAGACTCCCCCCAGGATTAACCACTCCCCCCAAAAACCCCCCAAAAAAATGCAGACCCCCTTCAGGATAAACCCCCCTCCATCAGGTCAGACAGCCCCCCAGGATAAACAAACCATCCCCCCCCAGGATAAGTGCAGACGCCCCTTTAGATAAACCCCTCCATCCCAAATCAAGGTGCAGACAGCCCCTTTAGGATAAACCCCTCCATCAGTGCAGACCCCCAGGATAAATCACCCATCCCGCAATAAGTGCAGGCAGCCCCTTAGGATGGACCCACTCAGGATAAACCACTCCCCCCAAAAGTGCAGACCCCCTTCAGGATAAACCCCCCTCCATCAGGTCAGACAGCCCCCCAGGATAAACCACCTACCCCCAAAAGGTGCAGGCAGACCCTCAGGATAGTCCCCCCAGCATAAACCACTCCCCAAAAAAAGTGCAGACCCCTTCAGGATAAACCCCCCCTCCATCGGGTCAGACAGCCCCCATGATAAATCATCCCCCAAAAAGTGCAGGCAGCCCATCAGGATAGACCCCCCAGGATAAACCACTCCCCCAAAAAATGCAGACCCCCTTCAAGATAAACCCCCCTCCATCAGGTCAGAAAGACCCCCAGGATAAACCACCTACCCACCAATAAGTGCAGAAAGACCCTCAGGATAGACCCCCAGGACAAACCACTCCCCCAAAAAGTACAGACCCTATTCAGGATAAACCCCCCTCATCAGTGCACACCCCCCCAGGATAAATCACCTACCCCCCAATAAGTGAAGACAGTCCCTCAGGATAGACCCCAATACAAACCACTCCCCCAAAAAGTGCAGACCTCTTTCAGGATAAACCCCCCTCCATCAGGTCAGACAGTCCCTCAGGATAAACCACCCCCCCAATAAGTGCAGACAGCCCCTCAGGATAAACCCCCCTCCATCAGTGCAGACCCCCCCCCCCCCAAGCATAAATCACCTACCCCCCAATAAGTGCAGGCAGACCCTCAGGATAGACCCCAGAGGACAAATCACTCCCCAAAAAAAGTGCAGACCCCCTTCAGGATAAACCCCCTCCATCAGGTCAGACAGCCCCCAGGATAAACCATCCCCCAATAAGTGCAGACAGACCCTCAGATAAAACCCCCCTCCATCAGTGCAGACCCCCCAGGATAAATCATCTACCCCCCAATAAGTGCAGACAGCCCCTCAAGATATACCCCCAGGATAAACCACTCCCACAAAAAGTACAGACCCCTTCAGGATAAACCCCCCCTCCATCAGTTGAGACAGCCCACCAGGATAAACCATCCCCCAATAAGTGCAGACAGCCCCTCAGGCAGGGCCGATCCACCCTATAGGCTCACTATGCAAGCCGCTTAGGGCCCCGCAAAGCTGCGGAGGGCCCCCCAAATGACTAGAGGCCCCGCCTGGTGAGAAGTCATTTTCGGCCTCTCACGCGGCTTCTCAACTCGCTGGCTGCATGGGAGAAGAGGTAAGAAGTCAGCACCCCCCGCTGCTCACTTTAATGTAAGATGTAATTTCCGACAGCAGAACACACCCTCCTTCTCAACTTTAATGTGACATGTTATTTTTATTTAGGGCCCCAGGGAGGTCAGGATCGGCACTGCCCTTAGGATAAACCACCCCCCCCCCCCCCCAATAAGTGCAGACCCCTTCAGGATAAACCCCCTTCCATCAGTGCAGGCCCCCAGGATAAACCACCCCCCCCCCAATAATTGCAGATAGCGCCTCAGGAAAAACCACCCCCCCATCAGTGCAGACCTCCCTCAGGATAACCTCACAATAAGTGCAGACCCCCACCTCTGGATAACCCACCCAGTACAGACCCCCCCCCCCCATGCACTTGGGCAGGAAAATGTCAAACCTCTTCACACCCATAACATCTCTTCTCTCGCCCTTGATACAGCGAAGCTGGGAGAATGGTGAGCCAGTGAAAAGCCTCAGGGTCCAACATGGTCCAATACGTTGCCCCCGTGCCTGAAATCGCTTCAGCGGTGGAGAGTGACAACGGAGGAAATCTAGTCTCTTCCTAGGAAGGCCCTGCCTTTAGTGAGGCACTGGCCTTGAGGGATTGCCCAGGCCCTGATATGAGGGAGGGTCTGCGTTTGCTGGATCTAGAGAGAATTAAAGTTTCGGGATTTGGCCTGGCGCTCGTTCCATGGCAGACTCTATGTAAGGGGCAACCGGAAGCATCGCTCCGCGGAGAACCGTGGTTGTCCAAGAGTGGAGTGTGGTGGGGTGGAGGAGACGATGGACCACTTCTTTCTTCAGTGCCTTCAATGTGGAAGTTTTGAAAGCGGATGGGTGGGGCTCTGGGTTTCCCTTTTCTTTCCTGCTTGAGTTATGCGGAGGGGTCATACGGGTCTTATGAGACTAATCGGGATTTTGATTTTGAGACACTAGTTAGCTTAGAAGTCCATTTCTTCACATGGAAAGTGGGGTGTCGGGTTTCCATTTGGAAAAAAGTCCTTCCTGTTGAGGTGGTGCTGCACGACATTCTGGGTGAGGTTGGGAAGATTCGGGGTCTTCAGAAGGAAACACCTTTGGATAGATAAATAGTGCATTTTATATACAACTATATAGATCAGACCCAGGGCCGCCATCAGGAATTATGAGAAGTGAGGGGGCCTTTACAAAAAAAAAAAGAAATAAAGAAAAATATATATAAAAACAGGAGGTAGCCATCCGGGGGGCCCCGGGGACCTCTGGGCCCTTTAATAAAAAGAAAAAAAGAAATAAACAATATATATAATATATATATTTATTTTTAATAAATGTTTTTATTTCTTTATAAAAATAAATTACAAAAAAAAGGTGGGTTTCCAGACCTCTGGGCCCTTTTATAAAAATAAAAAATATATATAAAATATATATATATATATATATATATATATATATATATATATATATATATATATTTTTTTTTAATAAATGTTTTTATTTTTTTATAAAAATAAATTACAAAAAACGGGGGGTTTCCAGACCTCTGGGCCCTTTTTATAAAAAAAAATATATATATATATATATTTATTTTTAATAAATGTTTAAAAAAAAAAAAAAAAAAAGAAATTACAAAAAAAAGTTGCTATCCGGGACCTCTGGGCCCTTTAATAAAAATAAAATAAGAAACCTCTGGGCCCTTTAGCAAAAAATAATTAAATAAATAAATATATAAAAAATACGTAAATAAACATTTATAAAAAAAATATTAAAAAAAAGGGGGGGGTTGCCATCCAGGGCCCTAAGGACCCCTGTTCCTTTTAATAAAAAATAAATAAAAATATATATATAAACAACATTTTTAAATAAACATTTATAAATAATACAAATAATAATTTTATATAGGGTTGTCATCTGGGACCCCTAAAAAAAAAATGGCGCTTTAATAAAAAATAAAATAAAAATGTATTAAAAAAAATATTTTTTTTTTATACATAATAAATAAAAAAAGGGTGGTTGCCATCCGGGGCCCTGGGGGCCCCTGGGGACCTCCGGACCCCTGAAAAAAAAATTGGGTCTTTAATGAAAAATAAAATAAAAATTATTCGATAAACCCACAAGTTTTTTTTTTTTGTTTTTTTTTTACCACTACTATCCTTTTAGATTAGCTTTTAATGTTTAATGTACAAATGCAGCAATTTAATGATTGGATGAAAGGTTTAGCACTGGGAAACACTTTTTGAAAGATAAAAACTGCATTTTATATACAACTATAGAGATCAGACCAAAACGAGGGACAAATGAGGGGGAAATAGGAACAGAGGGACTTTGTTCCAAATCAGGGACAGTCCCTCGAAATCAGGGACAGTTGGGAGGGACATAATAAGACAACTACTTCCCCAAGTCCTGTCTCTGTAAATAACACTGACTGAGGAAACATGGAAGAAGTGCGGAAGGTCTAGTAAAGACTAAACTAACCAACAACAAAAGGCAGTGGCGGCCCGTGCATTGGGGGCGCAGGGGCGCCGCCCCTCCTAACACCCCGGCTGCCCTCCCTATCCATGTGCCTGGCCCCTCTCAGGACACTGAACACATTAATTACAATTGATAGATGGGGGGGGGGGGGGTGAATTTTGAAGCATGTGATTAGAGCTATTGTGATCAGTTCCACGGGTAGGGTGACCACGTGTCCCGGATTGCCCAGGACAGTCCCACATTTTGCAGGTCTGTCCCGTGCACATTCATTCCAGGACAATACAGCGTCCCGGAATGAAACTCACACAACCCCCCCGTGCCATATCACCGCTATACTCACTGACAGTACTTGTCCTGGCCGGGAATGCCTGGAGGAGCACAATCCCCGCCCCCTGCTTGTGATTGGAGAAGTCATAAATCCCACCTCTTGTGTCCAATCACTGTGCTGTGATTCGTTACAACACAAGCTGATTTTTGGGAAGGGGGAGGGGGGTTGTCCCTAAATGGTAGCTTGAAAATGTGGTCACCCTAGCCACGGGTGGTCCAGCGGGTGCCGCTGGTGCCACTGTATATCTGCTAGATTGATGCCCCCCAGCACTATGCCTCCTCTACACCCCAGATATCCCCCCAGCACTCTGACCCCTCTACACCCCAGATATCCCCCCAGCAATCTGACCCCTCTACACCCCAGATATCCTCCCAGCACTCTGACCCCTCTACACCCCAGATATCCCCCTAGCACTCTGACCCCTCTACACCCCAGATATCCCCCCAGCACTCTGACCCCTCTACACCCCAGATATCCTCCCAGCACTCTGACCCCTCTACACCCCAGATATCCCCTCAGTACTCTGACTCCTCTACACCCCAGATATCCCCCCAGCACTATGACCCCTCTACACCCCAGATATGCCCTCAGTACTCTGACCCCTCTACACCCCAGATATTCCCCCCAGCACTCTGACCCTTCTACACCCCAGATATCCCCCAGCACTCTGACCCCTCTACACCCCAGATATCCCCCCAGCACTCTGACCCCTCTACACCCCAGATATCCCCCCAGCACTCTGACCCCTCTACACCCCAGATATCCCCCCCAGCACTCTGACCCCTCTACACCCTAGATATTCCCCACAGCACTGTAACCATATACCATAAGATACCCCACTATATCCCTGATGCCCCCTACACTGTGGCCTCTCTACATCCCTTCCTTCAAGTCCCGAGCATTCAAGCTGCATGCGGCGGGTTCAGAGCATCACTAGCGCACCGGCCCTGCCCCTCCCTGCTGGCTGTGAAGTAATAGGTATCATTCTGCACAGCCCACCGCTGCCAGCCTGCCTCCCCTGTGTATCTATCACTCTCAGTGCCATCATGGGCTCAAGAACCAGCTTCAAGGGGGAAAGAGCAGGGGGCCCCCATGCAGCTGGGGCCCCTGGGCAGTACCCAGGCATGCCCTCTCATTAAGACAGCCCTGCTTGAACTATCTGTCTAGAGTTTAGCTTAAATTGTTAATAAACCGCATCATTTTTTGTCCCATAATAAGCATTGAACAAAATGATAATTCCATGACCATGCGTCAAACACGAGCAGACAAGCTGACCTCTGTCATACAAGAATAAGTGGTTTCTTCTGGACTCTGTCATGTGCTCATCACATGTTAGACACACGGCCGACGGTCACGCATGCACAGTCCCCCCAGCCATGTGGTCAGCCACAAGGAATAAACACTTATTTTCCTGGAAGGTCTCCCGACACAAATCATAACTGCCGTCCCGACACAGTATGAGCGAAGAGAAGAGAAGAGAAGAGAAGAGAAGAGAAGAGAAGAGAAGAAAAGAGAAGAGCGCAGAAACACCGGATTGCATCATTTTACTGTTCGCACTAAAAATAGCTGAAAAGGCGGCTAAACGGCTCAGAAACCGCAAGTGTGGCTTCCTGCGTGGTCAATGCAAGGGTGCTGATCAGACTGAGATGCGGGCCCATGCCTATGCAAGTGCACAGAATCCTGGGGTGCATCACTAGAGGGGTCACCAGCAGGAGGAAGGAGGTCCTGATTCCTCTATATAGATCTTTATAACACTAGAGGGGTCACCAGCGGGAGGAAGGAGGTCCTGATCCCTCTATATAGACCTTTATATCACTAGAGGGGTCACCAGCAGGAATAAGGAGGTCCTGATTCCTCTATATAGACCTTTATATCACTAGAGGGGTCACCAGCAGGAATAAGAGGTCCTGATTCCTCTATATAGATCTTTATATCACTAGAGGGGTCACCAGCAGGAGGAAGGAGGTCCTGATTCCTCTATATAGATCTTTATATCACTAGAGGGATCACCAGCAGGAGGAAGGAGGTCCTGATTCCTCTATATAGATCTTTATATCACTAGAGGGGTCACCAGCAGGAGGAAGGAGGTCCTGATACCTCTATATAGATCTTTATATCACTAGAGGGGTCACCAGCAGGAGGAAGGAGGTCCTGATCCCTCTATATAGACCTTTATATCACTAGAGGGGTCACCAGCAGGAGGAAGGAGGTCCTGATTCCTCTATATAGATCTTTATATCACTAGAGGGGTCACCAGCAGGAGGAAGGGGGTCCTGATTCCTCTATATAGATCTTTATATCACTAGAGGGATCACCAGCAGGAGGAAGGAGGTCCTGATCCCTCTATATAGATCTTTATATCACTAGATGGGTCACCAGCAGGAGGATGGGGGTCCTGATTCCTCTATATAGATCTTTATATCACTAGAGGGATCACCAGCAGGAGGAAGGAGGTCCTGATTCCTCTATATAGATCTTTATATCACTAGAGGGGTCACCAGCAGGAGGAAGGAGGTCCTGATTCCTCTATATAGATCTTTATATCACTAGAGGGATCACCAGCAGGAGGAAGGAGGTCCTGATTCCTCTATATAGATCTTTATATCACTAGAGGGATCACCAGCAGGAGGAAGGAGGTCCTGATTCCTCTATATAGATCTTTATGTAGCGCCCCCTTACTTTCAGTATGGGCACTATGCTAAAGTTAGTTGGAATGGGAGAGTTACATTGCTCCCATTCGTTATTTATCTAAATTGGGACTTCTGTCATTCCAGGAAAGGCTCCTGGGCCAGTCTGCATTCTAGGGATGTGGTATCATCTCTGGCCAGCAGTTGGCGCCAGCGGGGTTTCTGGCAGAGCAAGTCTTCCCCAGCAGCCAATTGGAGGAGTTCCTCCCTCGCAGGGCATGCTGGGGAGGAGTATATCTGTGACAGGTGTCATGTGTTCGGAAAACTTTGCGGGGTCCCGGTGCGGTGTGCGGCACCCACCCGCCGGCGTGGCCCACCTGGCCAAGCTTACAGGCTTCACCAAGCTTCAACCGGAGGCAAAAAGGGGACCCCAGTGACCTACTGGGTTCCAAGTTCCATTGAAACGGATCTCAGGCTGTGTGCCGAACCAATCGGGGATCTGGTGCCCACTGTCTCCCGGTGACCTGGGCTGGAGTCTATTGGAAAGATTCGCCCCATTCACTCATCTAACAGAAGCAACGACGAGTTTACAAATCGGTACTACGGAGGGCTGGTTTGCTTGTCCACATCCAGGCCTGACATCGCAAGTTCACCCTTTTCTTTCATCACCCTGTCCTTCCTTCCTAATTGATGTTGGCCTGGAAATAAAGCCTTGGAAAAGACATCAAGGAGCGTGGACATGGAAGACGCCGCCGTTACCTGCTGTGAGACTCCCGGGGCAATGCACACTGGCAGCAATTCATGGGGCACAGTAGCGGCAATTGATGGGGCACAGTAGCAGCTGGTGACAATTGATGGGCACAGTGGTGGAAATTGATGGGCACACTGGCAGAAATTGATGGGCACAGTGGTGGCAATTGATGGGGCACAGTAGCAGCTGGCGGCAATTAATGGGCACACTGGCAGCAATTGATGGGGCACAGTAGCGGCAACTGATGGGGCACAGTAGCAGCTGGTGACAATTGATGGGCACAGTGGTGGAAATTGATGGGCACACTGGCAGAAATTGATGGGCACAGTAGCAGCAATTGATGGGGCACAGTAGCAGCTGGTGGCAATTGATGGGCACACTGGTGGCAATTGATGGGGCACAGTAGCAGCAATTGATGGGGCACAGTAGCGGCAATTGATGGGGCACAGTAGCAGCTGGTGACAATTGATGAGCACAGTGGTGGAAATTGATGGGCACACTGGCAGAAATTGATGGGCACAGTGGTGGCAATTGATGGGGCACAGTAGCAGCTGACGGCAATTGATGGGCACACTGGCAGCAATTGATGGGGCACAGTAGCAGCAATTGATGGGGCACAGTAGCAGCTGGTGGCAATTGATGGGCACACTGGTGGCAATTGATGGGCACAGTGGTGGCAATTGATGGGCACAGTGGTGGCAATTGATGGGCACACTGGCAGCAATTTATGGGCACAGTGGTGGCAATTGATGGGCACACTGGCAGCAATTGATGGGGCACAGTAGCAGCGATTGATGGGACACAGTAGCAGCTGTGGCAATTGATGGGCACAGTGGTGGCAATTGATGGGCACAGTGGTGGCAATTGATGGGCACAGTGGCAGCAATCGAAGGGCACAGTGGTGTCAATTGATGGGCACACTGGCAGCAATTGATGGGTACAGTCAATGCTGTATCCTGGCCTAGGCCAACAAGGCCTAGGGCCAGTGCTGTATCCTGGCCTAGGCCAACAAGGCCCAGGCCTAGGGCAGCACTTTGCAGGGGGGCAGCACGAAAAGAGAGTCCCTGCCGGCTTGCGCTACGCTGTTAGTGTAGCGGCAGTCTTATGGGGCTGATATGGCTGAGAGGCAAATGAGTCTGGCGCCCCCCCATAAATGGCCGCATTGCTTCTGGTATGCAGGCAGCCGGCATTCTGCAAGTGTGGGGGGGGGGGTGTTCTGCTGCACCATTGCCATGGTGATATGTTCTTAGTCCTCTCCATAAAAGTATCAGAAATTTGTGCTTAAAGTAGAACTACAGGCAACACTTTTTTTTTTGGATAGAGTAAGGGGGTGTTAAAGCCCCTGTCAGTTTATTTTTTAACATCCCTGTTCCATTGCAGAGATTTCCCTTCACTTCCTGCCCCATAGCCAAACAGGAAGTGAGAGAAAATTTATGCAAATTAAGAGAATCCATTGCCCCCCCCATTGCCCTCAGAACTAGTGTCACCACTCAGTTTTTTTAGGGCGGGTCTTAATTAGAAAGGGGCGTGGCCTTGACAAGGAAGGGGTGGGTCATATTTAAAGTAGGGGGTGCACAAGTTTAGTCAGGCCTAGGGCAGCACAAAACCTAAATACACCCCTGCCTAGGGCAGCACTTTGCAGGGGGGGCAGCACGGATAGTGTCCCCGCACGCTTGCGCTACACTGTTAGGTAAATTAGTTTAGCACCCCCATAAATCGGCCGCACTGCTTACAGTATGTGGGCGGTTGGCATTCTGCAACTGTGGGGGGGGGGGGGGGGGCGCTGCTTCTAATTTTTTACCATCCCTGTCCCATTGCAGAGATTTCCCTTCACTTCCTGTCCCATTGCAGAGATTTCCCTTCACTTCCTGTCCCATATCCAAACAGGAAGTGAGAGGAAATCTATGGAAATTAAGGGAATCCATTGCCGCCGCCGCCCCCCCCCCCCCCCCCCCCCAGGCCATTAGAACTAGTGTCCTCACTTACAAAATTTCAGGGTGGGTCTTAAACTGCAAGGGGTGTGGCCTTGACAGGAAGGGGTGGGTCATATTAAAATTAGGGGGTGCACGAGTTTAGTCAGGCCTAGGGCAGCAAAAAAAATAAAAAATACACCCCTGGGTACAGTATAGCTGCATTTGATGGCACAGTGATGGAACTTTATGGGTACAGTGGCTGTGCTTGATGAGTACACTGGCAGCATTTGATGGGGCACAGTGGCAGCAATTTAAGAATACAGTAGCTGCGTTTGAAGGCACAGTAGCTGCAATTGATTTTTTTTTTGTTTGCGCCCCCCCAAATATCACTATGCCCATGCCTCGCAGTTCCAATGCCTCGCTGTGCCAATGCCTCGCTGTGCCAATGCCTCACTGTGTCCATGACTAGACTTACAATTAACATGGGAGTCTATGGAAGGGGTGCCCGGGTTTTGAAAAATCGGTGCTCCCCGGCCGTAGGTCCCCCAGACAACAAACTTTGCACACTTGTGGAGGAAGAGTGGGGCTACATGTGTGCCAAGTTCAAGGTCCAGGGGACCTACGGCCGGACGGTACCGGATCCCCAAAATCCGAGAGATCAGGCGCAAAAAAGGTGACTCGTCTATAAGCCGAAGGGGGGCATTTTCAGCATCAAAAAATGTGCTGGAAAACTCGGCTTATACTCGAGTATATACGGTATATATATATTTTTATATTCGGTTTCCATTATTATCTGTAAGCACCGTGACAATCCTCTTTCTCTTTCCCATTTTAACATATTCAACTATTAGGGATGAGGTGCTAACTAACAGGGTGTTCTACCAGTAGCCGGACATATCCAATATAAAATAGTAGAAAATATTTAAAAAAAAAAAATTTTTTTCATTTTATATAATAAAAAAAAAAAAAAAAAAACACGAGGTGATCAAATACCACCAAAAGAAAGCTCTGTTTGTGGGGAAAATATATATATATAAATTTAATTTGAGTACAGTGTTGCCGTTTCCAATTACCAGTTAATGTAGCGCACTGCTGAATAGCAAAAAAAAGCCTGGTCAGGAAGGGGGTAAAACTTGCAGGAGTTTAAGTGGTTAATAAAAGCTGCAGATGTAAAAATATTTAAAAATTATTTTTAAACAGACAGGAACATGTTAACAGCTTCAGCCCCGGAGGATTTGGCTGCCAAATGACCGGGGGGCGCTTTTTTGCGATTCGGCCGCTGCGTCGCTTTAACTGGCAATTGCGCGGTCGTGCGACGCGGCTCCCAAGCAAAATTGACATAATATTTTTCCCACAAATAGAGCTTTCTTTTGGTGGTATTCTGCGGTTTTTATTTTTTTGCGCTATAAACAAAAATACAGCGACAATTTTGAAAAAAATATATATTTTTTTATTTTTTGCTATAATAAATATCCCCCCAAAGAAATTTTCCTCAGTTTAGGCCGATACGTATTCTTCTACATATTTTTGGTAAAAAAAAAAAAAAATTGCAATAAGCGTTTATTGATTGGTTGGCGCAAAGTTATAGGGGCAGATTCACATAGATGTAATCTTCCGCTGCGTAATCGAAATACGCTACGCTGCGTCTATCAAGATACGCGAATTCAGGTAGTTTTTTTGCGCGTACGCTATTGTATTATTTTTTTTGCGCAATCGAATACGTGAGTAGGGGGCGTGAAGCATTTAAATAAGCGCGTCCCCGCGACGATCGAACTGCGCATGCTCTGTTCAGGAATTTCCGCCGTGCATTGCGCGAAATCACGTCGTGACGTCATTCGTTGTTTGAGTAGCGGCGTTTACGAACATTTATTCCCGGACGACTTACGTTAAAAAAATAATAAAGAAATCGAAACGTTTTTAACGACGGCCATACTTAACATGGGCTGTCTAATATTAGACCAGCAAAAAGCGTATAGTGAAACGGAAAAAAAGATGACTAAAGGTGCCGTAAGAGATTGCGTTTGAAGAGCGAAATTTTGTGGATTCCAGGCAAAAGCTCATTAGCATACCATGAAGGTGAAAAACAACAGGAAGTCCGCCCAGTGGCCGCAATTTTCAGGCAGCGTAGATCTGAAGGCGTACTAACACGTAATAAAGTCGAAATTTAGCACGCAGGTGTCTTTTCATGGTTTGAGGATTTCGACTAGCGTAAAAACGCTCGTAAATCGAAATTACTCCTGTCTAACAACATTTACACAGGCGTAATCGCTTTGTGAATCTAGGCCATAGCGTCTACAAAATAGGGGATATGGCATTTTTTATTATATTTTTTTTTTACTAGTAATAGTGGCGATCTGCGATTTTTTTATCGTGACTGCGTCATTATGGTGGACGCTTTGGACGCTTTTGACGCTATTTTGGGACCATTGTCATGTATACAGCGATCAGTGCTGTAAAGATGCACTGATTACTGTGTAAGTGTCACTGGCAGGGAAGGGGTTAACCACTAGGGGGCGCTGAAGGGGATAAAAGGGTTGTAAACCCAACCACACAACTTGCACCTACAGGTAAGCCTATATTAAGGCTTACCTGTAGGTGCAAGAAATATCTCCTTAATCTACACGGTTAAGGAGATATTTTCACAAAAACGGGCACCGATGTCTACGGCGGAGCGGAGATAACAGGAAGAAGATCGAGGAGGAGACATGGCGGCGGCGGAGGGCACGGAGGAGAACTTCCATCTCAAGTAAGTCGATCATAATGAGCTAGTATGCTATGAGTGAGGGTTTACTTCTTCTTTAAGTGTGTCCTAGGGAGTGATTCTAATTGTGAGGGGGCGGGGCTTACTGTGACACGACACTGATCGCTGCTGCCGATGACAGGGAGCAGACGATCAGTGTCCTGTCACTAGGCAGTGTTGCAGAGTACGATTGATAGGTGCAGCGGAGTCTAATTCACCAACAAGACCATTACTGTGTACAGGAAATACAACATATCATATAATAGAGAACACCTATCATTAATCATTAGCGACATCTTGTGTCCTTTTTCTAAACTGCATCTGCATATACTGCATATACTCTAGGCTAAGCTGTAAGTTTGTTGCATCTCCAACAGGCAGAACAGGGAGATGCCTCGTTTACACAGGCATCTCCCCGTTCTGCCGCTCCATGACACACGATCGCGGGACACGGGCAGACTTTGAGTCTGTGGGTCCCACCAGTGCCGGGACAAGGTCACCCAGCGCCCAGGGCAAAGATGCCAAACTGCGCCCCTCCTTTCCCTTAGGGTTAGGGTCAGGGTGCCCCCCCCATCCATGCCCACCCCTTGCCCACCCCTTGTCCCGGCCCTGGGTCCCACGGTCACGGAGACCGTGGCGGTGGTGCGACAGCGGCGGGCGGGCGATATGGTGACCACATTTCCAAACTACCATTCAGGGACACCTTCCCAAAAATCAGCTCGTAGTGTAACAAATCACAGCACAGTGATTGGACACAAGAGGCGGGATTTATGATTTCTCCAATCACAAGCAGGGGGTGGGGAATGTGCTCCTCCAGGCATTCCCGGCCAGGACAAGTACTGTCAGTGAGTAAAGCGGTGATGTGGCGGCCTTTTTTGGGGGCATCAGATTGGCCCGGGGGGTGGAGCTGTGTCAGTTTTTTTCCGGGACACTGTATTGTCCTGGAATGAAGCTACCCGGGACAGACCTGCAAAATGCGGGACTGTCCCGGGCAATCCGGGACACGTGGTTACTAGTGATGAGTGGAATACGCCATATTCGATTTCGCGATATTTCGCGAATATTTCGAAGAATATTCGCGAATATTCGTTAATATCGAATATTCATGATATTTTATAAAAAATAAAAAAAAAATTGCAAATTTTCGCCAAATGCGAAATTTCGCGATTTTTTTTTTTTTTTATAAAATATCACGAATATTCGATAATTACGAATATTCGCTATATTTTATAAAAAAAAAAAATTGCGAAATTTCGCATATGCGAAAGCGAAAATGATTGCGAAATTTCGCTATTTTTTTTTTTGATAAAATATCACGAATATTCGATATACGAATATTCGCTATATTTTATAAAAAAAAATAAAAAAAATTGCGAAATTTCGCTATTGCGAAATTTCGCGAATGCGAAATTGATTGCGAAATTTATTGCGAAATTTATTGCGAAATTGATTGCGAAATTTGAAAAATACGAATATTCGAAATAGCGAATATTCGCCGCGATATTGGAGTTATTCGCGAATACTCGAATATGCAATATTCGTAGCGAATATTCGCAATGCGAATATTCGTGAGCAACACTAGTGGTTACCCTAGCGGGCGCGCACCCCCGCTAGGCGTCAGATTCAAAGCAAAATACCTGTACGTTGCGTTGCCTTCCCGTGCCATCCTGCCGACGTATATATATGTGCGTTGGGCAGACGGCAAGCGGTTAAATAGTATATGAGACACTTCACTGCCTGGGTTTCCATCTACTATAATTCCAGACTCCTGTGTCTGATGATCGGCACGCCCACCCCCCCCCCCCCCCCCCCCGAGACGTTCTTCTGATGAATGTTATGGAAAATTTACGCGGTGAGTGAATGTGTTTTATGTCTCGGTCAACCGGCACTGCAATACTTACCATAACTGGTTTTATTATTGTGGGGTGAATTTCCTTTTTATGTTGAGTCTATGTGGTTTGGCAGTGGAAACATTCGGAGTTTAAACTTCTGACTCGAAAGGATTGCACAAAGTTGGATATCTGTGGGGGGGGAGTCCAGATGTTATTAAAAAATAAGGTTATGATCGCCGTGCCTGGACATTGGCTTTCTGATGTTTCGCAAGCCGCCAGCTTCCATTATCACTCATAAAATTACGGATATAATCAGATTCTGGCAGAAATTATTTCTCAAGACGTTCAACTGAACTCAATAACTTCTCACAAACCGGAATATCCCCCCATTGTAGGAGTCATTACTAAATCCCGAGTCCAGAGGCCGGACTCAGACCCGCGTGTTGTAGAGTTAAAGAAGAATTCAGACATGCTACACTTTGTCACCAAAAGTATTGGGACGCCTGCCTTTACACGCACATGGGGCCAGATTCTTGTAGAAATGCGGCGGCGTAGCGTAAGCCATTTACACTACGCCGCCGCAACTTAGCAGAGCAAGTGCCGTATTCTCAAAGCACTTGCTCGTGCGGCGGCGTAGTGTAAATGGCCCGGCGTAAGGCCGCGTAATTCAAAGGGGGCGGCTTGTATTTAAATTAAGCGCGCCCCCGCCACAATCGAACTGCGCATGCGCCGGCCGCAAAATAGCCCAGTGCGCATGCTCCAGCTCACGTCGGAAAACGTGAATGAAACCGACGCGAGCGTCGTTTACGTAAATCCCTATTCGCGAACGACTTAGTAAAATGACGTAACCGACGGAAAAAGACGACGCTGACCCGACGCCATACTAAACATGGCATACGACGGAACTTCGTAAGGTTGCCCCTCATCTTTGCAGGGGTAACCTTACGCTTACGGAAACGACGTTAACGACGACGGGGCGGCGTAAAAACTTTCGGGAATCGGCGTATTAGGCTCATTTGCATAGGCAAATGAGAAAACAACGTAAAGGCCACCTAGCGGCCGGCGTTGTCATTACATCTAAGATCCGACGGTGTAAGTGTTTTACACCTGTCGGATTTTTAGTGTATCTATGCGTAAGTGATTCTAGGAATCACACGCATAGATACCCGGGGAAAAAAACAGAGATACGACGGTGTGTCTGAGATACACCGTCGTATCGCAGCTGAGAATCTGGCCTTAGAACTTCAATCGCATCCCAGTCTTAGTCCGTAGGGTTGAATATTGAGTTGGCCCCGCCCTTTGCAACTATAACAGCTTCAACTCTTCTGGGAAGGCCGTCCACAAGTCAGGATGGCTGTCAAGAGGTTTGGAACTTAAAGCGGAGCTCCACTTCCGGCCACACAGTCTGCAGGTAGACTGCGGGCAGGACGTCAGATCCGCCCCCCCCCCCCCCGTTGTGTTCTAGGAAACACACGGCTCCCAGAACACAGCGGGGACCAGTGAGCATGGTGCATCGCGACTCGTGTATGCGCCGTATGGGGATCGGGCAGTGAAGCCTCAATGCTTCACTTCCGGGTTCCCTCGCCGAGGATGGCAGTGGGGGCAGCAGAGTGACGAGCGATCACTCGTCCTCTTCTGCCGACGGCGCTGGACTCCAGGGGCCAGATTCTCTAAGAAATTCGCCGGCGTAGCGTAAGCCATTTACACTACGTCGCCGCATCGTACTAGAGCAAGTGCCGTATTCCCTAAGCATTTGCTCCGTAGTTTGCGTAGGCGTAGCGAAAATGGCCCAGCGTAAGCCCGCGTAATTCAAATGGGGCGGCTTGTATTTAAATTAAGCGCGCCCCCGCGTCAAACGAACTGCGCATGCGCCGGCCGGGGAAAAAGCCCAGTGCACGTGCTCCAGCTCACGTCGGAAAGCGCCGTTGAAACCGACGTCAAAACGACGTGATCGTCACTACGCAATGCCCTATTCGCGAACGAGTTAGTAAAAATTTGCGACGGAAAAAGCTGACGCTGACCCGACGCCATACTTAACATGGCATCCGGCGGCATCCGATGGTACTTCGTAAGGTTACTCCTCATAGAAGCAGGGGTAACCTTACGCAAACGAAAACGACGTACGCAACGTAAAAGCGATCGGAAATCGGCGTAGTAGCCTCATTTGCATAGGCAAATGAGAAAACAACGTAAAGGCCACCTAGTGGCCGGAGTTGTCATTACAACTACGATCCGCAAGAGTAATGGTATTACACTTGTCGGATGTAGAAGCGTATCTATGCCAAAGTGATGCTAAGAATCACGCGCATAGATACGAGCCAAAAAAAACGGCGATACGACGGGGTATCTGAGATACTCCGTCGTAGCGCGGCTGAGAATCTGGCCCTATGTCAGGTAAGTGTCCTAATATTAAAAGTTTGCAGTATTTGTAGCTGCTGGCTTTTAATATTTTTTTTTCCAGCGGAGATCCGCTTTAATTACAGGTACTTCCATAGTGCCATTAATTTGCACAGCACTTTATACCAGTGGTCCTCAACCCTGGCCTAAAGTATCCCCAACAGGCCATGTTTTGGGAATTTCTCTTAGAAAAAATAGCTGTCCAAAATACCAAGCCATTGACTCTGATTTAAAGCGCCTGTGCAAGATAAAGGAAACCTAAAAACATGGCCTGTTGGGGGGTATTTGAGGACAGGGTTGAAAATCACTGGTTTACATATACATAGATACATACAGCCAGATTCAGGTAGATGGGAGCATCTTTGCTCTGGAGTAACGCATCTCATTTGCGTTGCGCTGCTGAAATTTTAGGAGCAAGTGCTGTCATTCACGAAGCACTTGCTCCTAAAGTTGCGGCAGCGCATCACAAATGAGCCGGCGGAATTCAAATTGGGCGGGTACGGGGCGTGTAGTATTCTAACTAAGCGCGATCCCGCCGCCAACGTACTGCGCATGCGTCGAGTGTCCAAACATCCCCGTGCGCATGCTCCAAATTCTGTGAATGAACGTCAATGACGTCACATTCCCATTCATGAACTTTTTACGCAAGCGACGTGATTTTTTTTTTCCCGACGCGATGACGACGCCTATACCTAACATAGGATACTCCAACCCCATGTAGGTATATCTATGCGCCGCGTATCCCGTCCGGAAACGTTGTACCGTCATTGCGTCGCGCCGGAATTCGATCGTGAATTGCCGATTTCCGCTCATTAACATATTTTTTGAGCGTAAATCGGCGGGAACGCCCCCAGCGCCATTTTTAAGTTGAAGTAACGATGCGATGGCGAAACTCAGTTACGCTGCTCGCATCGGAGCTTCAACCCGGCGTTTCTTGTTTTCTGGTTACAGAAAACAGAAACGCCGGCTCAAAGTCACAGTTAGGCTGGCGGATCACTGGATCCGCCAGCCTAACTGTTCCTGAATCTGGCCCATAGGGTAGATTCACGTAGAAATGCCTATCTATAGGCATGCCTAGCGTCTGGCTTTTAAACTACGCCGCCGCAACTTTTTCAGGCAAGTGCTTTATTCTCAAAGCACTTGCCTGTAAAGTTGAGGCGGCGTAGCGTAAAAGAGCCGGCCGAATTCAAATTCGTCGGGTAGGGGGCGTGTATCATTTAAATGAAGCGCTTCCCCGCGTCGAACGAACTGCGCGTGCGCCGGCCGTGATTGCTTCCCAGTGCGCATTCTCCAAATCTCGACGTCAATTCGACGTGTAAACGACGTGAATGGCACTTACGCAAAACCCTATTCGCGAACGTTTTATGTAAACGACAGGAAAAAAAGCGTCGGCACGCCGTCCATACTTAACATTGCCTGCGCCTCATATAGCGGGCATAACATTACGACGGTACTACGCTAACGCAAACAACGTAATTGAATAGCGCCGGCCGTACGTACGTTCGGGAATCGGCGTATAGGCTCATTTACATATTTTAGACGGGAACGCCACCTAGCGGCCAGCCTAAAATATGAAAATAGGATTAGACAGCGTAAGAGACTTATGCGTGTCTGATCTAAGGAAAATCTATGCTTAACTGATTTTATGAATCAATGGCATAGATTGGGCGCATAAAACGCAGAGATAAGACGGCTTATCTCCTACCTGAATCTACCCCTATGGGCCAGATTCAGCAAGACTTGCGCTGGAGTATTTCTATATGCGCCGCGTAACTGTGAATATGCGCCGTCGTTTCTATGTGGCCGTACCCACCAAACTAGATGCGCCCGAAAACGGGCCATTTCCGATCGGCTTAACTTTCCGGCGCCAGAGTCCCGTCAGCGCATAATTTCGCTTGGCGCATCAGTCGCGCCTATTGATTTCCCCTGCAAATATGCAAATGAGGGAGATTTCCCGATTCGCGAACGGATTAGCACCATACGCTGGCTACATGCGCCGCGCGTATCTCGTCCGTCCGGCGCAAAGTTATTTCTACAAATAGCTGCTTTATCTTTACTCCAGACGGTCTCAGGTCAGCAGGAGAGCAGCTACAGCAGCGTTACCGACGAAACTAGCAAGCTGAACAACCACACGTGCAAGGACAACACCTCTGTGTGCCAACATGCCAGGGGCAGTCGCGGTCCTAGAACTACTGATGGGTCCCCCGGTACGGAGGAGGCGGGCACGTGAGAGGATATACCGCACGCGCATGAGCCTCTTTGGCATGGGGGATGAGGAGGTGTATCGCCTCTTCAGATTCAGCCCAGATGCAATACTTGAACTAACCACAACCCTGCAGGATGACATCACCAGCCCAACACACCGCTCACAAGCAGTGCAGCCACTGGTGAAGGTCCTGGCAACACTCCATTTCCTTGCAAGTGGATCATTCCAGCGTACAAGTGGAGTGGTGGCTGGGATGTCACAGTCCTCCATGAGCAGATGTGTGCACCAGGTTGTCCCTGCAATCCTCAGACGCATGTCCAACCAGTTCATCAGACCCACCACTGAGGAGCTGCGGCAGAAGGCAATGACAGATTTCTACAGCATTGCCAGATTCCCACGCACTGTGGGGGCCATTGATTGCACACATGTGGCACTCCAGCCCCCCAGTGCCACAGAGCACATATACCGCAATCGGAAGCATTGGCATTCCATCAACGTACAGGTGATAGCCGATGCCCAACGCCTCATATGGCACGTCCGTGCCAAACACCCCGGATCCAGCCATGACAGCTTCATATACCGTCAGAGCCCCATCCCAGCAGAATTCGAACAGAACATGTATGGGGACAGCTGGCTGGTTGGTGAGTGACATGGGTGGCAGGCATGACTATCCCCTCCCGTGATGCACAACAGAAGTGGCACATGCATGACTAACATCATGCTGTCTTTTCCCTTACAGGTGACTCTGCATATGCACTGGGACCCCATCTAATGACTCCTTTCCGGAACCCCCAAACCAGAGGAGAGAGAAAATACAATGAAGCACACATCAAAACCCGTGCAGTGGTGGAGCAAACATTTGGGCTCCTGAAGTCCCGTTTCCGCTGCCTGGATAAGTCCGGGGGGACACTATTGTATTCCCCTACCTTTGTGTGCCAGATCATCGGTGCATGTTGCATTTTGCTATGAGAAAAGGCCTGCAAATTGACATACGTGATGACCTGACCCCCGACCCACACAGTCCCCACCTGCCAGAGGAGACCCAGTCTGCTGATGGAAGAGCAGTCAGGAGGGTCCTCGCCGTAGGCATCTTTGGACAATAAACCAAAACATTGATAACACAGACAATGCACGCGTGTACACCACTGATGTCCCTAGATCACACACACCACATCCACATCGCATTGGATTAGCCCAAGTCCAGCATGTAGGACTTGGGAGCAGCAACGCCAGCGTCAAGGCCCCAATGATGTCACTGTCCATTCATACACCTTTCACACGTCATTCACACAGCCGTGGGGTTAACTTCACCACCACGGCCGAGGGTGACACCCCTTACTGGCAGGAGTGCCACCCCCTCACATTCACACACCATTCACACTGCAACGTGTGCAGTATCAAAAATAAAAAACTCATAACCTGAGTATAAATCAGAACAAAAAATAAAAAACTCATAACCTGAGTATAATTCCAAATAAAATAAAAAACTCATAACCTGAGTATAAATCAGAAAAAAATTTTAAAAAATCATCGGGGATGCCGGGGGCTCCTTCTTGCCGAACCTCTCTGGCTCCTCAGCTGCCTGGATGGAGTGGGTGGGGGTGGGGGGGGCATCTGGAGGTGGCTGATCCCCGGGTGGGCCACTCCTGGCAGGTGTGGCCTGCATGCCCTCCAAGGCCATGGCTATCCGGCCGAGGAAATTGTTTGTCTGGCCCTGCATCCTCAGCTGCTGGGCCTGCATCCTGAGCTGCCGGGTCACTTGGTAGTGCTGGGCCCGCCAACTCAGCCTCCCCTGGTCCCAGATGGCAGCAGTGTTGGCCTGGACGGCTGCAGTGAGGTGCCTAATATCCCCCTGCACCTCCCCCAAACTGGTCACCACTGCAGCGCAGTTGCAGCTGACATCCTGCACTGCGTTGCTTATCTAGGCAACGGAGCCCAGGCTGTCAGCCACTTTCTCCAAGTGCCCAACTAGTTCCCCCATTTGTTGGGTCTGTCTGGCGCGATCCCTCGCCAACTGGCCCTGGACAACATCCGACACCCCCCTGGTCTTCTGGGTCGCCTTCCTGGGGCCAGAAGATGGTTGTCCCCGGGGGGATGGAGTCGCCCTTGAGGGGTTTCCAAGGATGGGGGAGGGGATGACAGACGGCCTCCAACACTAACGAAAAGTCCTGCTCTGCCACAGCAGGATCCTCCACAACCACCTCGGCAGGTGTGGTGTGGCCACTCTCCTCCTCCACCTTGGTGTCTTCACCACCCAGGGGCTCGGGCACACGATGGCGTTGGGGGGATGGGGTGGACTGGCCGCTGACAGATGATGGCCCAGCTCCGTCATCTGTGGATGACACAAAGCAGACACATGTTGGTGGTCCCACACACTTGGCACATGTACCCCCCCCCCCCAAATGCAACACATCAAATAGGGGATAAAAAACACTTACCTGTCCTGGAGCCTTCCTCCATGGAGTCATAGCCAGGGACCCCCTCCACCTGCTCCCTCTCCAGGCAGCGAGAGACCACCTCCTCCTTCGCGGTCAGGGTGACCGGACATGGGGGACCACCACCTGTGCCCCTCTCATGCCTCCTGATGGTGGCCACCTTGCCCCTGACCTTGCGCCGCAGATCATTTTTTTTTTTTGGATGTCAGCAGCAGTCCGGGTGGAGTACCCCAAAATATTGACCCGGCCAGCAATGGTGTCCAGGATGCCCTGCTTCCTCTCCCGGCTGGTCTTACGGCTTTTTTTCCCATGGAGGAAATGATTAAATGTCTCCATAGCGGAGATGATCACAGACACCTCCTGGGCATTAAAGTTGAGGTTCCTCCTCTCTCTGGGGGTAGCGGGAGCAGCCATCACAGCACAAAAGTATCTTCCCTGGGGTGGGGGGAAACGGAAATACTTTTGCGCCGGAATGGCGTTTCCGCCTGCGCTTTTAAGCGCCCAACGGAAGGCATTGCGCTGACGTTTCCCGGGAAGTGGTGCCGACGGAAGTTGTGAGCATGCGCACAAGGGGGCGAGTGGAGCCGCACTCACTGCGCATGCTCCGTGGATGATGCGCTGAACGTAAGCCTCTGCGCTGGGCTCCGCCCATCATTTACATGTGATCACACCCACTTCCACTTGCGTCGGGTTACGCCAGCGCATTATCGTTACTCTGGCGCAAGTTTACGCGCAACTGCTATGTGAATAACAGTACTTGCGCTGAAAGGGTCGTCAGAGTAACGTAAATGAGAAGCGTTACTCCAGAGCAAAGATGCTCCCATCTACCTGAATCTGGCCCTATATTGTCAAAAGTATTGGGACCAGTGGTGGTGCGTCCATAAGGGCGATTAGGGATGAGCTTCGAGTCGAACTCATGTTCAACTCGAACATTGCCCGTTCAGCGAACAGCGAACAATTTGGGGTGTTCACGGCAAATTCGAAAAGCTGCGAAACACCCTGTAAAAGTCTATGGGAGAAATCTAAAGTGCTCATTTTAAAGGCTAATATGCAAGTAATTGTCTTAAAAAGTGTTTGGGGACCCGGGTCCTGCCCCAATGCAATTTTTTTTTTTAAACTGAAGTTTTTTCGGGCGCAGGGAATTTAATAATGCTTAAAGTAAAACAATAAAAGTAAAATATTACTTTAAATTTCGTACCTGGGGGGGTGTATAGTATGCATGTCTCCCATGCTTAGAACTGTCCCTGCACAAAGTGTCATTTCTGAAGGAAAAAAAGTCATTTAAAAATGACTTGCGGCTATAATGAGTTGTCGGCTCCCGGCAATTTAGAGAGAATTCATATATAAAAAAAATGTGGGGGTCCCCTTGAATTCAATTACCAGGCCCTTCAGGTCTTGTATGGATATTAAGGGGATCTCCACCCCAAAATTAAAAAAAAAAATGGTGTGGAGGTCCCCCAGACCCCGTCCCCCCTTGTGAATTGGTAATGGGTACATTGTACCTCTACCATTTCACTAAGAAAGTGTAAATAATTGTAAAAAAAAAACAAAACACATAAACACAAAAAATAAATAAAAATTCCAGCGGTGGTAAATCATTCTCGGTCTCCGCTCCAACGCTGTCGGTATTCTGCGACGGGTGATCTCCTCTCCGGGGTCCGGCGATGAGAAGATCTCCTCTTCATCCAGGTCCAGGATCCAACGATGAGATGTCCATCCAGCGCACGCATCACCTGTCTCCACTGGAGACACCATGGGAATGACGCGGCTTCAGCCAGTCACAGCTCTTATGTAGGTGAGGGCGGGGCCATCTGTCACGTGACCCCTCAGAAATCAAGATACGCCGGGATTGAGTTAAGATACGAGCGAGTATCTTAACTGCAATTTTAAAATGGCCGCTAGGGGCATTCCCGCTGATTTACGCCGAGAATATGTAAATCAGCGAGATACGCCAATTCACGAACGTACGCCCGCCCGACGCAGTGACTTTACGCCGTTTCCGTAAGGGGTTTCCCGGCGTAAAGATAAAGCACCAAAAAGATGGCACATCCTATGTTAAGTATGGACGTCGTGACCGCGTCAAATTTGAAATTTTTTACGTTGTTTGCGTAACTCGTCCGTGAATGGGGATTTACGTCAATTACGTTCACGTCGAAAACACCGTCATAATTTGGAGCATGCGCACTGGGATACCTCAATGGACAACGCATGCGCAGTAAGTTCGGCGCGGGATCGTGCTTAATTTAAATAGCAGACGCCCCCTACCCGCCGAATTTGAATTACGATGGGCCATTTACGCTACGCCGCCGCAACTTTACAGGCAAGTGCTTTGTGAATAAAGCACTTGCGTGTAAAGTTGCGGTGGCGAAACGTAAATCACATACGTTACGCCGCCACAAAGATCCGCTGTCTATTCTGAACCTGGCCCTAAGACTGGGATGCCATTAAAGTTCATGTGCGTGTAAAGGCAAGCGTCCCAATACTTTTGACAATAGAGTGTGTATTTGATAGTCCTAAAAGTAATAAAAGAAATAGACACATGGGGCTAGATTCTCGTAGATCGGCGTATCTGGCATCGGGGCGTAGCGTATCTTCTTTACGCTACGCCGCCGCAACTTAGAGAGGCAGAGCACTTGCGTCCTAAGTTACGGCGGCACATCGTAAATGAGCCGGCGTAAGCCCGCGTAATTCAAATTAGGCTTGGAGTGGGCGTGTTGCATGGTAATCAACCATGACCCCACGTAATTGCCGCTTTTTCCGAACGTCGTTGACGTATCCCAGTGCGCATGCTCAAAATTACGCCGCAAATAGTCATTGGTTTCGACGTGAACGTAACTTACGCAAAGCCCTATTCGCAAACGATTTACGCAAACAACGTAGACGACGGAAAATTTGACGCGGTCCCGACGTCCATACTTAACATTGCGTACGCCTCACCTACGCAAAGTTACCCCTCATATAGCAGGGGTAACTTTACGACGTAAAATACGATGACCGAGCGCAAGTACTACGTGAATCGGCGTATCTAAGCAAAATTCCGGCATATCTTGTTTTCTGAATACAGAAAATAGATACGCCGGCGCATCTTAGAAGTTACGCGGCGTATCTGGACATACGCTGACGTAACTCTTTTAAGAATCTGGCCCATGATATCCGCCCAAATCGTCCCTCTCCTTGTCTGTCAAGATCAGTCAATTGCAATCCGCCGCTGTCAGGATCTGTTTTTAAGATCACTGCGAATGGGGAATTCAAGGAATCCCAGTCAGCGGCAGTTCAGCAATCCCTATAAAACATTAAACCATCAACTCGCCCATTTCCTGACCTATTTTCCGCGGCATCTCGTAGAATTCTTCCATGAAAATTAAATTACTTGGCTGTAAAGGACTGATTGTGTGGGACTAAATAAACCACGGTCTGCTTGAAAATTATAATTTGGGGGGGGGGGTGTGCCGGAGAGAAGTATTTACAGAAGGAAGTCATTGTGGAGGAACCATGAGATGCTCATTGATTCAATTTCTCAGATAATCGAATACACTCAATAAATCGTCCCGCGCTTTGATGATGACCATGTGACCTTCCATGGCGTCAATCTTACATAGTATCTCTCTATCTCCCATAGTTACATAGTATCTCTCTATCTCCCATAGTTACATAGTATCTCTCTATCTCTCATAGTTACATAGTATCTCTCTATCTCCCATAGTTACATAGTATCTCTCTATCTCCCATAGTTACATAGTATCTCTCTATCTCCCATAGTTACATAGTATCTCTCTATCTCCCATAGTTAAATAGTATCTCTCTATCTCCCATAGTTACATTGTATCTTTCTGTCTCCCATAGTTACATAGTATCTCTCTATCTCTCATAGTTACATAGTATCTCTCTATCTCTCATAGTTACATAGTATCTCTCTATGTCTCATAGTTACATAGTATCTCTCGTAGTTATATAGTATCTCTCTATCTCCCATAGTTACATTGTATCTCTCTATCTCCCATGGTTACATAGTATCTCTCTATCTCCCATAGTTACATAGTATCTCTCTATCTCCCATAGTTACATTGTATCTCTCTATCTCCCATAGTTACAAAGTATCTCTCTATCTCTTATAGTTACATTGTATCTCTCTATCTCCCATAGTTACATTGTATCTCTCGTAGTTATATAGTATCTCTCTATCTCCCATAGTTACATTGTATCTCTCTATCTCCCATGGTTACATAGTATCTCTCTATCTCCCATAGTTACATTGTATCTCTCTATCTCCCATAGTTACATTGTATCTTTCTGTCTCCCATAGTTACATAGTATCTCTCTATCTCTCATAGTTACATAGTATCTCTCTATCTCTCATAGTTACATAGTATCTCTCTATCTCCCATAGTTACATAGTATCTCTCTATCTCTCATAGTTACATAGTATCTCTCTATCTCCCATAGTTACATAGTATCTCTCTATCTCCCATAGTTACATAGTATCTCTCTATCTCCCATAGTTACATAGTATCTCTCTATCTCCCATAGTTAAATAGTATCTCTCTATCTCCCATAGTTACATAGTATCTCTCTATCTCCCATAGTTAAATAGTATCTCTCTATCTCCCATAGTTACATTGTATCTTTATGTCTCCCATAGTTACATAGTATCTCTCTATCTCTCATAGTTACATAGTATCTCTCTATCTCTCATAGTTACATAGTATCTCTCTATGTCTCATAGTTACATAGTATCTCTCGTAGTTATATAGTATCTCTCTATCTCCCATAGTTACATTGTATCTCTCTATCTCCCATGGTTACATAGTATCTCTCTATCTCCCATAGTTACATAGTATCTCTCTATCTCCCATAGTTACATTGTATCTCTCTATCTCCCATAGTTACATAGTATCTCTCTATCTCTCATAGTTACATTGTATCTCTCTATCTCCCATAGTTACATTGTATCTCTCGTAGTTATATAGTATCTCTCTATCTCCCATAGTTACATTGTATCTCTCTATCTCCCATGGTTACATAGTATCTCTCTATCTCCCATAGTTACATTGTATCTCTCTATCTCCCATAGTTACATTGTATCTTTCTGTCTCCCATAGTTACATAGTATCTCTCTATCTCTCATAGTTACATAGTATCTCTCTATCTCTCATAGTTACATAGTATCTCTCTATGTCTCATAGTTACATAGTATCTCTCGTAGTTATATAGTATCTCTCTATCTCCCATAGTTACATTGTATCTCTCTATCTCCCATGGTTACATAGTATCTCTCTATCTCCCATAGTTACATAGTATCTCTCTATCTCCCATAGTTACATTGTATCTCTCTATCTCCCATAGTTACATAGTATCTCTCTATCTCTCATAGTTACATTGTATCTCTCTATCTCCCATAGTTACATTGTATCTCTCGTAGTTATATAGTATCTCTCTATCTCCCATAGTTACATTGTATCTCTCTATCTCCCATGGTTACATAGTATCTCTCTATCTCCCATAGTTACATTGTATCTCTCTATCTCCCATAGTTACATAGTATCTCTCTATCTCCCATAGTTACATAGTATCTCTCTGTAACGGAATGACCCGTGATACTCTAAGACTTTTGAAGGATGCGGTGTACTCCTGTGCCAGCTTCACCAATGACTCTTGAGTCTAGGGTCATTCTATGTCCCTTAGAGGCATATGATGACTGAGAAATGATATCATAAATTACATGAGATGGGACATTGCTGATAATTCATGTATTTCAGGATATCTTGAAATATTACAAGTTGTTAAAGTTTGACTCCAACAGGTCAATAGAGTGTTTTCATTCAATGTGGGGACACGTACCGTTGAGGTGTTAATTAAGTCTGCTCCTAGATATTTCATTGTGTATGCTAATGACACTGTTTTGTGTTAACATACTATTGATGATAGATGTGTTGTGAGTTAGCAGTCTAAAGGTCAGATGTCTCTTTTCAGGTGTGGCTACATCAAAGAGGTGCTGCAGCAGCAGAAGTCACAGCAGCACCAACTGAAAAGAGAGGAGAGGTACAGATACCAGTCGCCATAGAAGAGGAATTCAGGACGAGGTTACAAGAGATGCGGATACAGCACAGAGGACCAGTATCAGAGGAGGTCCTGTTGGGATAGTCTGATTCGATTCGCTGCGAACTCTGGAAGGAAGCGCTAGCTCTGGAGCAGCAACACCAGGGAAAGGTCCTCCCCTCCATCCATGTAAGGTACTGGCCACAGTATGACTTGCGAATGCCGTTGTTGGATGCCAAAGCAGGAGTGGACAGCTGAGTTAAGCAGGCTGATTCGGGCAGAGATGCGGTTGGACGAGAGCTACAGAGCCCTCCGGTGGTATGTAGCTCAAGAGTGCCCATGGTCAGCGGATGACTATGATGGCCTGGGATTGTTGTATTGGAGGATGTCCAGTGATCCTGACTTTAGAAGGGCACTGGTTACAGGAAGATTTGGAGTTTCTGGCCATCCAGGAATGGGAGCTGGAGATCGCCTACAGACAGCTGCTAGACTCTGCTCAGGAGCATGGTGGGGCTCCCTTTGCTTGGGACAATGAGGATATTTCAGCTGAAAACTCTGGGGTCCTGGCTGATGAATCGGCAGTGGAAAATATGGAGATTGCCATTCCCAAAGCCAAAGCGGATGATGTGGAGTTCCAGGGGGCTAGGGCAGTTGGCTTATCTCCCGAGCCACAGATTACAGAATGTATGGACTTAATGGACCGTCCAGAGGATGTTACGGTTTATGCATCCCCAGCAGAAGTGCTGGCAACAGGGCAGAGTGCTAGCAATCTCTGCCCAGCACTGGAACCAACTGTGGAGTTCCAGGGGGATGGGGCGGTTGGCCCCTCTCTCCAGCAGCAAGCTGAGGTGGTAAAGCTTTTACTCCCAGCTGAATCACTGGCAGTAGGGCGGGATGCTACTGGCCGCTGCACACAACTGCAGCTTGAGATGACATTGGGGGATGGGACTGTGGTCTCCCCTCACAGCAACCCAGCAGAAGAGCTGGCAACAGAGCAGAGTGCCACAAGCCTCTGCTCTTAACTAGCAGGAGAGGGAGTTACTGTGGAATAGGATGGGACTTCAGTCTCCACTTGTATACCCCAGGGATGGGGGGCCCAGGCCCAGATGAACTGAGCACAGTCACTCTGTCTTCTCTCCAGCGGCTGAAAGCACTCCAGGGAGAAGGGCCAGTCCAGGCCTCTCCCCAGCAGCAGGCATGCTCTCTGAGAGAGGCAGAGGTTGGCTGGGTGAGTAATGCTCTGTTTGGAGCAATTTATTTGGGGTACTGTATGGATACCAGCATTAGAGGAATGGAACTACTGACTAACTTCGGAGTGAACCCGTCTGGGGTCTCCTCCTGTGTTAGTCTCCTACCGAAAGGGGAGAGATGTAACGGAATGGGCCGTGATACTCTGAGACTTTTGAAGGATGCCATGTACTCCTGTTTCAGCTTCGCCAATGACTCTTGGGTCTAGGGTCATCCTACGTCCCTTAGGGGCATAGGATGACTGAGAAATGATATCGTAAATTACATGAGATGGGACATTACTGATAATTCATGTATTGCAGGATATCTTGAAATATTACAAGTTGTTAAAGTCTGACTCGAACAGATCCATAGAGTGTTTTCATTCAATGTGGGGACACATGCTTTTGAGGTGTTAATTAAATCTGCTCATAGATATTTTATTGTGTATGCTAATGACACTGTTTTGTGTGAAAACACTATTGATGATAGATGTGTTGTGAGTTAGCAGTCTAAAGGTCAGACGTCTCTTTTCAGGTGTAGTGGATTAGCATGTCAATTACGTCTACATAAGGAATGTGCATTATGTAGCAGTGAATAGAGTATCGTGGAGTCAGGACGTCTGGGGAATGACTAATAATTAACTCATCTGAATGTCATTGTCTAAGAGAGTGTGTATTAAACTTCCTTGTGTAAGGTGGTGGGTGGAGTTGATTCATTGTTCACTTGGTTTCTAAATCTGTATATAACCAGCTGAGTGTACCATTAAAGTATTCATTCATTTTGGAACCAGAGAACAGAGCTGTGCATGTCTCGTTTATTCTGGGAAATGGAATGGGTCGTGTCTGCCGGATTGTGGAGCTGTCCTGGGTTTGTGGAATGGAAATTGTAAACGGTGTTGACCGTTACACTCTCTATCTCCCATAGTTACATAGTAGGTGAGGTTGAAAAAAAGGCACAAGTCCATCAAGTCCCCCCTATGTGTGAGATTATACGTCAGTGTTACATTTTAAATCCCTGTATGTTGCAGTCATTCAGGTGCTTATCTAATAGTTTTTTTAAACCACCAATGCTCCTCCCCCGCTGAGACCAACGCCTGTGGAAGGGAATTCCACATCCTTGCCACTCTTACAGTAAAGAACTCTCTACGTAGTTTAACCGCTAAGGACTGCCGGGCGACGATATACGTCGGCAGAGCGGCACGGCTGGGCATAAGCATGTACAGGTACATTGCCTTAAGAGCCCAGCCGTGGGTCGCACACACGCCAGCGGCGGCAGAGCGCTCGCAAAACCCGGTCCTGAGCTCGGTGCCCGCAGGACCCGTGGACCCGCTGCCTCGACCCATTCCAGTTACACGACCCATTCCAGTTATCGGCGATCTGAATACTTTGAAGTGTAAGGGAGGGATTTGGAGTCTTTTAGATCCCCCGATCCCTCCATAAAGAGGACCTGTCACCACCTATTACTGTCACAAGGGACGTTTACATTCCTTGTGACAGCAATAAAAGTTATACATTTAAAAAAAAACACACAATTTAATAATGTAAAGATAAATAAGAATTGCTTTTAAACCGCCCCTGTCCCCACGAGCTCGCGCAGCAAAGAAAACGCATATGGAAGTCGCACCCACATATGTAAACGGTGTTCAAATCACACATGTGAGGTATCGCCGCGATCGTTAGAACGAGAGCAATAATTCTAGCCCTAGACCTATTCTGTAACGCTGGTAACCGTTAAAAAAAAAAAAATTAAAGCGTCGCCTATGGAGATTTTTAGGCACACCCGTTTGTCGCCATTCCACGAGTGCGCGCAATTATAAATGTTTGGGGTTTCTAAGTAATTTTCTAGCAACAAATATGGATTTTAACTTGTGTTTAGAACAGTCACTGCACAAAATAAAATTTCTAAAGGAAAAAAAGTCATTTAAAACTGTTCGCGGCTATAATGAATTGTCGGGTCCCGGAAATATGGATGAAAATTATTGAAGAAAATGGCATGCCCCCCCCCCCCTCCCCAGCCCATTACCAGGCCCTTTGGGTCTAAAATGAATATAAAGGGGAACCCCCAACCAAAAAAAAAATGCATGGGGTTCCCCCCAAATTCCATACCAAACCCTGCACCAAATAAAAAATAAAAACTGGAGTTGGGGGTCCCCTTCCAAATTCCATACCAGGCCCTTCAGGTCTGGTATGGATATTAACCGCTTGCACAAGTATTTACGTCGACAGAATGGCACAGCTGCACAAATGGGCATAAATATACGTCCCCTTTCATTTGTCGGCAGTGCGCTCACGACCCTATCGCGAGCTCCGTGACCGTGCCCGTGGGACCCACGGACTTGGTGTCCCACAATCGGGTTACAAAGCCGAAGAACAGGGAGATGTCAGTATAAACGCAACATCTCCCCGTTATTCCTAGTGACATGTCACTGATCGTTTGTTCCCTCTCACCGGGAGACGTGTCACGGCAAGCCACGCCCCCTAACAGTTAGAATCACTCCCTAGGACACACTTAACCCCTTCAGCGCCCCCTACAGGTTAACCCCTTCACAGCCAGTGTCATTTTTACAGTAATCATTGCATTTTTATAGCACCGATTTTTGTACCCAAAATGCTGTCAAAAGTGTCCGATGTGTCCGCCGCAATGTCGCAGTCACCATAAAAATTGCCGATCGCCGCCATTACAAGTAAAAAAAAAAAAATATTAATAAAAATGCCATAAAACTATCCCCTATTTTGTAGACACTATGGGCCAGATTCAGGTAGAGTTAGGCTGGAGTATCAGTGATACTCCAGCCTAACTGTCACTTTAAGCCGGCGTTTCTGTTTTCTGTAACCATAAAACAAGAAACGCCGGGTTGGAGTTCCGATGCGAGCGGCGTAATTGAATTTCGCCATCGCATCGCAACTTTAATTTAAAAATGGCGCCGGGGACGTTCCCGCTGATTAACGCCGAAAAAATATGTTAATCAGCGGGAATCGGCAATTCACGATCGTATTCGGGCGCGACGCAGTGACTTTCCGACGTTTCCGTAAGCGATACGCGGCGTAAAGATAAAGCAGCCCCCTAGTGGACTATCCTATGTTAAGTATGGCCGTCGCCATCGCGTCGAAAAAAAAAAAATTTGCGTCGCTTGCGTAAAACGTCCATGAATGGGGATTTGACGTCATTGACGTTCACTGACAGAATTTGGAGCATGCGCACTGGGATGCATTGACAGTCAACGCATGCGCAGTACGTTCGCCGCGGGATCGCGATTAGTTTAAATAATACACGCCCCGTACCCGCCCAATTTAAATTCCGCCGGCTCATTTGCGATGCGCTGCCGCAACTTTAGGAGCAAGTGCTTCATGAATAACAGCACTTGCTCCTAAAATTTCGCCAGAGTAACGTAAATGAGAAACGTTACTCCAACTTAAAGATTCGCCCATCTACCTGAATCTGGCCCTATAACTTTTGCGCAAACCAATCAATAAACGCTTTTTGCGATTTTTTTTTTTTTTACAAAAAATATGTAGAAGAATACGTATCGGCCTAAACTGAGAAAAAAAAATGCTTTTTTTATATATTTTTGGGGGATATTTATTATAGCAAAAAGTAAAAAATATTGTGTTTTTTTTTTTTTTTTAATTGTCGCTCTATTTTTGTTTATAGCGCAAAAAATAAAAACCGCAGAGGTGATCAAATACCACCAAAAGAAAGCTCTATTTGTGGGGGGGGGGGGGGGGGAGAACGTAAATTTTGTTCAGGAGCCACATCGCACGACCGCGCAATTGTCAGTTAAAGCGACGCAGTGCCGAATCGCAAAAAGGGGCCTGGTCTTTGGCCAGCCAAATGGTCCGGGGCTGAAGTGGTTAAGGGGAACCCTTTTTTTTAAATCATCATACACACAAGCTTTGCACGCAGTTGTGTGACGCTTGCAGGGCGGCGCTATTCACTTGAATGGGTTTTGTTCGATGAGGGTCATAGGTGTGCGCAGCCTGTTGCATTAGGCAGGGCAGTCTTAATAGCATCATGGGCCCCTGGTAAAGTAATGCTCTGGGGCCCCTACAATGATGACAGTGCAGGTAAACAGACATTAAGTAGGTAGGAGGCAGACTGCCTCCCCTGTGTATCTATCACTCTCAGTACCATCATGGGGCCCCCAATTTCGGGGCAGCGTGGGCTCAAGGAGCTTTTTTTGAAAAAGTGCAGGGCCTCCCCTCGTATAGCTGGCGCCTTTGGGCAGTGCCCAGGTGTGCCCTCTCATTAAGACAGCCCTGGCATTAGGGTTTGCACCTGAAAGCTCAAAAACACGGTACCGATCTCTCACTGTTCTCATTCAGAAAGGGAAGGGGCCGGTACATGACAATACCCCTTCCCCACCCATCCTGAAAAATCATCTATGTGTGCCCATTGCAGTAGCCAATGGGAGAGGAGGGAAGTCAGCCATGCTGTGGGAGGGGGCACTGGGCAGCAGGGGGAATCTGCACTGCAGGGAGTGATTAGGATGTCCCTTGGCACACCCTGTGCGCATGCCTATGATGAGGGTATATTTTTTGCCATGGGTGTGAAGCATAGCACCGCGCCCATTGGGATGTTAGCAAAAATATCATTTGTTATTTTCAGGGGTGGGGGGGGGGGGGTTGTCAGGTAGGCTGTATGCCCCCCCCCCCCCATGATTTATAAATGCAGCCCCATCTGGTAAACAAGTGGTAAAACGTCTCCTTTTCTAGTTTGCCCGAAACATGCCCTTCCAACAATAACCTTTTTCTTTTGGTCGGTGAGAATAATTTGGGGATACAAAGAGTTCCGGACTTTAGAACAAGGTTACAAAGTTGCAAAACAAAGATCTGAGGCTGAGGAGAAAGTTCTTCCCTTTTGAATAAAAAGAAAACACAAGATCCCGACAAATGGAGTGAATCAGAATTCCTGGCCCGGAGAGGGGGAGGGGGCGCCAGGAGGATGTGGCGGAGGTGAAAATGTTCTCTCGTCTTGTTTGGGGAATATTTTCTCTGCCGCGAGGAGGACGGCCACACGCTCACCACCAACCAATGTTACTCATCTTATTACAGAGGAGAAAACAAGAGCCGTGTGTAATAACGAGGCTGTGGGGGGCACCCACGATGGCAAACATCCTGCAGGAACCAATCAGAAATAAGCTGCCTATCAAACGCAGACACTGTGCCCATCAAACACAGCCACTGTGCCCATCAAATGCAGCCACTGTGCCATCAAACGCAGCCACTGTGCCATCAAACACAGCCACTATGCCATCAAACGCAGCCACTGCGCCCATCAATTGTACCCACTGCGCCCAATTGTAGCCACTGTGCCCATCAAACGCAGCCACTGTGCCATAAAATGCAGCCACTGTGCCATCAAATGCAGCCACTGTGCCCATCAATAACCACCACTGTGCCCATCAATAGCCACCACTGTGCCCATCAATAGCCACCACTGTGCCCATCAAATGCAGCCACTGTGCCCATCAAATGCAGCCACTGTGCCCATCAAACGCAGCCACTGTGCCCATCAAACACAGTCAGTGTGCCATCAAATGCTGTTACTGAGCCCATCAAATGCTGCCACTGTGCCATCAAACACAGCCACTGTACCCATCAAACACAGCCACTGTGCCATCAAATCCAGCCTCTATGCCCATATTACGCAGCCACTGTGCCATAAAATGCAGCCACTGTGCCATCAAACGCAGCCACTGTGCCCATCAATTGCAACCACTGTGCCCATCAAATGCAGCCACTATGCCCATCATATGCAGCCACTATGCCCATCAATTGCAGTCACTATGCCATCAAACGCAGCCATTGTGACATCAAATGCAGCCACTGTGCCCATTAATAGCCGCCACTGTGCCCATCAAACAGCCACTGTGCCCACCAAATGCAGCCACTGAGCCCATCAATTGCAGCCACTGTGCCCATCAATTGCAGCCACTGTGCCATCAAACGTAGCCACTGTGCCCATCAATTGCAGCCACTGTGCCCATCAAATGCAGCCACTTTGCCCATCATACGCAGCCACTATGCAATCCAATGCAGTCACTGTGCCCATCAATTGCCGCCACTGTGCCCATCAAACTCAGCCACTGTGCCCATCAATTGCCGCCACTGTGCCCATCAAATGCTGCCACTGTGCCCATCAAATGCTCCCACTGTGCCCATCTAATACCACCACTGTGACCTCCCCCCGCCAGCTCGCCATCTGTCCGGCACTTACCCTGTCCCAACAGGGCAGCGGGTGATGGCAGCGAGCGGTGTCCTCCATGGCATTGGTCTTCTCCTGTCCTCTCCTATAGGCGATTGGACCCCTAATAAGGCGTCCAATCACAGTGCCTGTCGTTTCAGCCAATCAGGTGACAGGTAACCAGACCCGAGCACCTGATTGGTGGAGAGGCAGTTCAGTGTTTAGGGTGTACAGACCCGGGAACTCAGCACAGGGATGGTGGGAACCCCTCATAATGGGCACAGCGGGTGTACAGACCTGGGAACTCAGCACAGGGATGGTGGGAACCCCTCATAATGGGCACAGCGGGTGTACAGACCTGGGAACTCAGCACAGGGATGGTGGGAACCCTCATAATGGGCACAGCGGGTGTACAGACCCGGGAAATCAGCACAGGGATGGTGGGAACCCCTCATAATGGGCACAGCGGGTGTACAGACCCGGGAACTCAGCACAGGGATGGTGGGAACCCTCATAATGGGCACAGCGGGTGTACAGACCCGGGAACTCAGCACAGGGATGAGGGGACCCCTCATAATGGGCACAGCGGGTGTACAGACCCGGGAAATCAGCACAGGGATGGTGGGAACCCCTCATAATGGGCACAGCGGGTGTACAGACCCGGGAACTCAGCACAGGGATGGTGGGAACCCTCATAATGGGCACAGCAGGTGTACAGACCTGGGAGCTCAGCACAGGGATGGTGAGAACCCTTCATAATGGGCACAGCGGGTGTACAGACCCGGGAACTCAGCACAGGGATGATGGAGCCCCTCATAATGGGCACAGCAGGTGTACAGACCCGGGAACTCAGCACAGGGATGGTGGGAACCCCTCATAATGGGCACAGCAGGTGTACAGACCCGGAACTCAGCACAGGGATGGTGGGAACCCCTCATAATGGGCACAGCGGGTGTACAGACCCGGGAACTCAGCACAGGGATTGTGGGAACCCCTCATAATGGGCACAGCGGGTGTACAGACCCGGGAACTCAGCCCAGGGATGGTGGGAACTCCTCATAATGGGCACAGCAGGTGTACAGACCCAGGAACTCAGCACAGGGATGGTGGGAACCCCTCATAATGGGCACAGCGGGGGTACAGACCCAGGAACTCAGTCCAGGGATGGTGGGAACCCCTCATAATGGGCACAGCGGGTGTACAGACCTGGGAACTCAGCACAGGGATGGTGGGAACCCTCATAATGGGCACAGCAGGTGTACAGACTTAGGAACTCAGCACAGGGATTGTGGGAACCCATCATAATGGGCACAGCAGGTGTACAGACCCGGGAACTCAGCACAGGGATGGTGGGAACCCCTCATAATGGGCACAGTGGGTGTACAGAGGGAAGAGGTAAAGTCCGGCTGGCAGTCCTGAGCCCTCGGTGTCATGGAGCCACACCCTCCACCCGCTCAGGTATACAGGTCCCCATTGGACTGTTATATAATCTCACAGATATAAACAACGTTTGTGGATGTGGGCGTGGCGCGATCTGCGCGTTTTCTCGTATTGGGCATCACTCCGCTGATCATGGCGAGATGTTTGATAACAACATTCCTGCCCAAATATCCAACTCCAGCGCCAGTCCCGCAGGAACGCTAAATTTGGACGGAATGTCCTCCGAGGGAAATTCAATAACTCTTCTGTTTTTTTATGTGATCTGCAGCGTTTAGAGCTGAACTCCGGCCACAAAAACCTTTATTTAACCCCTTCAACACCGGGCACTTTCACCCCCCTCCTGCCCAGGCCAATTTTTAGCTTTCAGCGCTGTCACACTTTGAATGACACTTGCGCGGTCATACAACGCTGTACCCAAATTACATTTTTATATTTTTTTTTTAGACAGATAGAGTTTTCTTTTGGGGATTTTTAGTTTCTACTGTCTTGTCCCATATTCTTGTGGGAACGGGGGGGGGGGGGGGGAGATATCTGGAAACCCCCATAATTTTAAAAGAGGCTTTCAGATTCTAATAAGCCCCTCGCCCACGAACCTCCACAGGGTTGTGGGGAAGAGGCCCTTTAATCGCGGGGGCCGCATCTCTGATCATTGTAAGAAGCCACTGACAGAGGCTTCGTACCACACTATTACTTCTAACCAGGAAGTGCCGGTAAACTCGGTTAGTGCTAGTGCTGACAGTGACAGTGCTGACAGGGAGAGCCGCCGATCGGCGGCTCTCCCAGTCGTAGGAGGGGGGGTTTGTGCTGATAATCAGCACATTGATTATCAGCACAGCGCCCATCAGATGTACCCATCAGCTGCCAATTAGTGCCCAGTAGCTGCCAGTCAGTGCCCCATCATAATCACCTGTCAGTGCCCAATAAAGTGCCAATCAGTGCCCACCACAGTGCAAATCAGCACCCACCATAGTGCCAATCAGTGTCCATCACAGTGCCAATCAGTGTCAGTCAGTCAGTGAGGCAGATGGATTAGCAGCAGGAGCTCACATCGGTGCACGTCTCCTAGGAGTAGGAACGTGTGTGCTACAGCTCCAGGCAGGTGTAGGAGGCAGGCAGGCAGGCAGGCAGGGTCTAATCTAGCCCAGCCCAGCTCCAGCCTCAGTGCAGCCCGCATCTGAATCCAGCCTTCTCCTCCAGCCTCTCTCCAGCATTCCTCCTCCCCTCCTTTGAAGGTGAGTCTGCCTGTCTCCCTGGGATCGAGGGCGGCTGTCCTTTTCAGGATAGGCCGCGGCTTTCGGTCCCGGGAAGCAGACGACCGGATCCCCCTCCTTGCACCTAATTCCCCGACCACTATCGAGGCATCCCTCCCTCGCCCCCCCCCCCCCCCCCCCCCCCCCGCCGCTGTTTCCCATCTTTTTCGACAGTCCGCGCCAGCCTATGCCAGACCTGCGGCAGCCGTGTCTTAGGAAAGACCGCGGCTTCATCCGCAGCGTAGCGGCACACCATACCCACGCCCAGTATCACCCCTAGAATCGCCCAGTATACCCCCCCTCACCCCTGAAGGACCCCATCCACCTCCGGGTTAATCAAACTAGCCGCCTCTCTGTTGCCAATCCACCCAGCTGATAGCCCTTCGGCCTGGGTTTTTGTGTCAGGCTGGCGGCCATCTTGGTACACCCCCCCCCCCCCAGCAACAGAGATATCTCTTACCCCCATCCCCTCACAATCTAACAGTATTTGATCCAGGGTTTTGGCCGATCGCCTTTCAGGGATCAGGAAGGATTTTTTTTCCCTGTCCCAGCACATTGACATAGCTCGGCCAGGTTTTTTTTTTTGCCTTCCTCTGGACCAAAGCCGGGAGAGAGGATTCAGTGAATCCGCGCACACACACACTGACCTGTCCTACACACACTGACCTGTCCTACATACACTGACCTGACTTACATACACTGACCTGACCTGACCTACATACATACACAATCAACTATAAACCATACAAGTTGAAGATGAGGGATGTGTAAACAACAGCAACCCACACAGCAGTAAAGCGGCGTACACACGACCGAGGTTCTCGCTGGAAACGCTCTCTATTTGCTCGACGGCCCGCCTGGATGAATGGCTGGTTGCCATTCCCGACGGGCGGGTCGCCGATTTCGACGGCCGGCAGAGAACCTCGACGGGCGGAACGATGTGTTCTGCCCGTCGAGGTTCTCTGCCGTGTGTACACGGCCTTAGAGTGGAGAGCTCAGAGCGGACACTTCTCCCAGAGAGGAGGTGAGTGATAGAGAGAGAACACACATTACACACTATACATAGATGGAGATCACATTGTACTGTGTATAGTAATCTAATCACAATAATACGCCATATAATAGCACACATACATATCATATTATATCCAGGGTTTAGTACAATGTAGAGATCATATGATAGATAGTAATAGTATATTAACAAATAATAACACCATAAAAGTGGCACACATTTTTTTTTCCTCTCCCCCCCACCCAATCCGCCACCAGCACAGCTCAGGTCAGGTAATCAACACTCACCCCAGTGCAGCAGGCTCCTCCGGTCATCCTCATCCCCCTCCTCTTCAGCGGTGCAGTTAGGCCCCTTTCACATTGAGGCGTGGAGCCGCGGTGACGGTATAACTGCGCTATTTGTAGCGCCGCTATACCGTCGTGTTTACCGCGATATTCGGGCGCTAGCGGTGAGGTTTTAACCCCCGCTAGCGGCCGAAAAAGGGTTAATACCGCCCGCGTTGTGGGCGGTATTACCGCGCTATTACCGCGGTTTCCCATTGATTCCAATGGGAAGGCGCGCTATAGGAGCGGTGAACACACCGCTCCTATACCGCGGTAAAGATGCGGCTGACAGGACTTTTGGAGCGGTCCTGGCAGCGCACCGCTTCAGTGTGAAAGCCTTCGGGCTTTCACATTGAACACTACAGGGCATGATTTTTCATGCGGTATAGCAGCGCTATTTTTAGCGCTGTACCGCATGAAAAACGCCTCAATGTGAAAGGGGCCTAAGTGGCAGATTTCAGACTTGCCCGATCGCTCCTCCGCTGCCCTGATCTGAACTCTCCTGAGTCCCGCTTCAGCGCCAAGCGGGGATCTCAGTGTTCCTCCATCTTTACACAAAATAAAGCCTTTCTTTAATGGTGGAAGCTGATTACTATCATGCACTGTGGAGCCCAGGAAAATGGTTTTCTGCCTATTTAATGGAATCATAAACATATCTCTAATATTAAAAAGCTAGTTAAATCTGCCTCACTGTAAGAAATAAAAGTACAAAACCTCTTTTTTTTCAGGGCATTGAACATATTTACAGCACATTCAGCATATACAGACAAGGATCTGCTTAGCAAAAAAAACGAAAAAATAAAAAAAAAACGAACACAGCTTTAAAAGATCAGACGCATGTTTAGTACCTTCCTGCATGTACAAGCTTACCCTTAACTTTTACTCAATGCAGTGCAATATCGGGTAATGCATCAGGTAATGAACACTCACCCCAGTGCAGCAGGCTCCTCCGGTCATCCTCATCCCCCTCCTCTTCATCGTGCAGTTAGTGGCAGATTTCGGACTTGCCCAATCGCTCCTCCGCTGCCCTGGGCCTGATCTGAACTCTCCTTCAGCGCCGAGCAGAGATCTCAGTGTTGCGATTTGGCGGCAGCTCCGGAATTGGAAACTCCCACCTTCTGGATCCCGCGGCGCGTATGATGGACGTCACACATCCCTCGGTTGGACATTGGACCACTGGGACGTCCATCATATGTTCTGCAGGCTCCAGAAGGCGGGACCTGTGACGCGGCCACACTCGGCAGATCAGATTGCTTCCTGCTCAGCGGCATTCGGGGCTAAATAGTGTATGGTGCCCTTTTGAGATTTGGGGCTTTTCAGGGTCACATTCGGGGGTCCAGCCCCCCTAGCCAGGGCCTAACGACGCCTCTGCCACCCCCCCCCCCCCCCCAACTATGACTAATCTGCGGTACTCTGCAGAAACCATTTGGAGTCTGAGGCGATTTGCCACAATACTACCAGCCGTCACCAAAGAGGCCCTAAGAATTGAGCAACTTTTGAGAATCGATCGACGATCGACTGTCAAAAAATTCAGTCACCCACCCCAACCTAAGCAGATATTATGTGCTTTGATCAATACAAGATCGGCAGGAAAAAAAAGCCGACTAGAAATCCATGATTTCATCCTACAATACGATTTAGACTGCCTCTTTATTACAGAGAGCTGGCTCACAGCCGACTAACACCATTCTAAGAGAAATGGTGCCAGAAAACTATCGTATTATAACGAAAAACAGAATAGGGCAAAGAGGAGGAGGCCTGCCGGTGATCCACAGGAATCACCTTGGGATCACTAAACCAGTCCTTCAAAACCCTCTTCCATTCATGGAAACCCTTACTCTGCAACTGCAAACAAATCCCCAGGAGACCAACCGCATTCTTCTCTGCTATAGGCCACCCGGGCCAAAATCGCAGCTTCTCCCATCATTGACAGAGTTTATCTCCACTTACACCCTCAACAGCAAACACCTTTTGCTGCTCGGGGACTTCAATCTCTGGGTCAACTCCTCACAGGATCCCGTTGCCGACGCCTGTATTGACCACCTGGAAGGATTAGGGCTACAGCAACTAGTATGTGGGCCCACACATGCTTCAGGTCACACGCTCGACCTAATTTTCAGACAAAATCTGAAAATAAGTATTTTGGAAAATGAACCATTTCCATGGACAGATCACCATGCAATTAAATTCATAATTTCCAAAACTCCCCCATTGATAAAAACACCCAAGCCGGTGACAATACACCGGACTAGATCTCATTCGGAACTCTTCAAATCTACCTTAGGAAATAAAATAAAAACAATCTAACCATTTTGAACAGCCTCAGAAACACTGGATGCCATAAATGCAGCCCTACTACAGTCAGCTGACTTAGTAGCACCGAAACGCAAAGCCCGCATCCGGAAAAACAAATCCGGCTGATTCAACAACCAGCTGTCGCTACTGAGGCAAGAGCGCAGAAGGGCGGAAGCCGCCTGGAAAAGAAGGAAAACCTCATCATCTACAAAGCAAAAACAAGAAAATACCACAAAGAAATCTTCAAAGCCAAGAAACATAATTTTTCCAAGGCTATCAACAGCGCCTTAAATCTCCCCCTGCGAACTCTTCAAGCTGGTCACTCAGACCATGAATCCAGGCTGTCTTGAAGCCCCCAATTCGGATACCCAAGAATTCTGTAATGAATTATCGGATTTCTTCATCAATAAAATTGAGGGAATCCGAGAAAGAATTCGGCAAAACAATACCCCCCCCGCAACCCCCCCCCCCCCTCAATCAACCACACAACACCCACAGAAACTTTCTACAATCAACAAAGTTCACTCTGGAACCCATCTCCGTTGAAGCCACAAAAACATCATCGGTACTTTGCAAAACAGCACTGCGCCTAATGATATTATCCCCACTAAACTGCTGAAGGAATGCGCCGATATCCTGGCACCACCTATCACGCAGCTCATAAACCAGTCATTCAAGGAAGGCATAGTGCCCTCCCAGCTGAAAGAGGGCACAATCCAACCCATCTTGAAGAAACCCACCTTAGACCCCGAGGACCCAACTCACCGCCGTCCCATAACAGGCCTAAATGTTCTATCTAAGATAATGGAGAAAGTAGTGGTACAACAGCATCTAGATACCCACAACCTACTTGATCAATTTCAATCTGGTTTCCGTCCCGGACACAGGAGGAAACAGCACTGCTGAAAATATGGGACAACGCTCTCGAGGCCGCAGACGAAGGAGAATCTTGTCTCCTGGTTCTACTGGACCTAAGCGCAGCCTTTGACACTGTAGACCACAAACTGTTATTGACTCGGCTGGCTGAAGTAGTCAGAGTCGCAGAAGGTGATTTACCATGGTTCTCCTCCTTTTTGGAAAACCGATCACAATCAGTGAAATCAGGACCTTTCACTTCTGAAAAACGCACGGTGTCATGCGGAGTCCCTCAGGGATCCCCCCTGTCACCGGTGCTCTTCAACATCTATCTTCGTCCTCTCTTCGAAATTATCAGTAGCCAAGATCTACTTTATCACTCTTATGCAGACGACACGCAACTCTATTTTCACATCTGCAACAAAAAGGATCATCATCTCAGCTTAGAGAAATGTCTCTCTGTGATAGAAAACTGGATGACTAAGACTTATCTTACACTCAACAGTTCCAAAACAGAACTTCTTCTGTTTCACTCCAGTCGTAAGAATCAACTGGCAACAACCTGGACACCTCCGGCCCATTCTGGGCCAAATCACCCCCCTAGCTCCAAAGTCAAAAGTCATCTTCGACACCTACATAACAATGGACGCTCAAACATGGGCGTCCGCTAAAAAAAATTCAAAGGGGGGGGGGGGGGGGCGCTTCGGCAGCGGCGATACACAGTTGCATTTTACTCTTTCTTCGACCGCTAGTGGGGGTTAAAAGTGCGCCCCCCATATTAAAATGTAAAAACACCCCACTGTGCCCCCTGCATCTTTCAATATCTCTTTGTCACTACTGTGTACCCCTCTCCACAACTGCACCTCTGGACCCCTTTACACAGCACCTCACAGCTCTGGACCCCTTTACATTACACAGCACCCTGCATCACTGGCCCCCTTTACATTACACAGCACCTTGCATCACTGGCCCCCTTTACATTACACAGCACCTTGCATCACTGGCCCCCTTTACATTACACAGCACCCTGCATCACTGGCCCCCTTTACATTACACAGCACCTTGCATCACTGGCCCCCTTTACATTACACAGCACCCTGCACCCCTTTACATTACACAGCACCCTGCATCACTGGCCCCCTTTACATTACACAGCACCCTGCATCACTGGCCCCCTTTACATTACACAGCACCCTGCATCACTGGCCCCCTTTACATTACACAGCACCCTGCACCCCTTTACATTACACAGCACCCTGCATCACTGGCCCCCTTTACATTACACAGCACCCTGCATCACTGGCCCCCTTTACATTACACAGCACCTTGCATCACTGGCCCCCTTTACATTACACAGCACCCTGCACCCCTTTACATTACACAGCACCCTGCATCACTGGCCCCCTTTACATTACACAGCACCTTGCATCACTGGCCCCCTTTACATTACACAGCACCCTGCACCCCTTTACATTACACAGCACCCTGCATCACTGCCAGGAGCCTGGGCCTCGCTCTCCCTGGCGATTCCAGGGGGGAGGGGGGGCAAACGACCCCCCTTGCCCTATGGAGCGGACGCCCATGCGCACAAATAGGGTCAGTAGTCAGTGGATCTCACCATCTGCTGCGCCTACAACCCAGACTTATTCCCAAAGAAGACATAGCAGTCGTGGTGGGAACAATTGTGAACTCCAGACTGGACTATGCAAATGCCCTTTACCTCGGACTCCCAAAGTATCAAATCTCTTGTCTGCAAGTCGCTCAAAATATGGCCGCCAGACTTGTGACTGGGAAAAAACTCTGGGAATCAATCCCACCTTCGTTGAGATCCCTTCACTGGTTGCCAGTAAAAGACAGAATTGCTTTTAAAGCTCTCTGTCTGACGCATAGATATATCCATGGGAAGGCTCCGCAATATCTATGCGAAAAACTAAAAGCTCACAATCCCAATCACGTTCTGTGATCCACCGACCAAAATCTGCTCCAAATACCCAAAGCCAGAGGAGAAAGAAGGTTTGCTTTCTAAGGTCCCAGACTATGGAACGCTTTACCAACCAGCATTCGGTTGGAGGAAAACCACCTGACCTTCAGAAGACAGATCAAAACTCATCACTTTTGATGTCTAGAGAGACAGGAACAACGAGCGCCCAGAGGCAATTTAGTTTGCATGTGCCGCGCTATATAAGTTTTCATTCATTCATTCAGCATTAACACCTGTCAGTACCTGCCCAATCAGTGCTGCCCATCAGTTCCATCAATTAGTGTCCATCAATGCCACCTGTCAGTGCCCAACAGTGCCGCCTGTAAGTGCCCATCAGTGCCATCAATTAGTGTCCATCAATGCCACCTGTCAGTGCCCAGCAGTGCCGCCTGTCAGTGCCCATCAGTGCCGCCTATCAGTGCCGCCTGTCAGTACCCATCAGCATGGCCGTCATCAGGGGGGTACAGGCAGTACACTTGTGAGGGGCCCAGAGGTCCCCAAGGCCCCAGATGGCAACCCCACATTTTTTTTATAACATTTTTATAATTTTTTATAACATTGTTATAAATGTTTTTATAACATTTTTATAATTTTTTTATAACATTTTTATTATTATTTATATATATATATATATATATATTTATATTTTTTGTTTGTTTTTATTAAAGGGCCGAGAGTTCCCCAGGGGGCTGGAAGTCGCATGGCAACCCTCCTTTTTTTATATAGAAAATGTTTTAATTTTTTTATTTTTTTTTTGTCTTTTTTTTTTTATTAAAGGTTCCAGAGTTCCCCAGGGCCCCGGATGGCAACCCCCTTTTGTTTATTTTTTATTTTATTTATATTTATATGTATATATATATATATATATATATATATATATATATATATATATATATATATATATATTTTTTTTTTTTTTTATTATTATTAACCCCTTAAGGACCGCCTACTGCACATTTACGTCGGCAGAATGGCATGGCTGGGCACATCAACGTATATATACGTTGATTTTAGTACCCAGCCGTGGGTCACGGGCGCGCGCCCGCGGGCGCGCGCCCGTGACCCGGTCCAAAGCTCCAGGACCGGGACCGCGGGATTCGCGGACCCGATCGCCGCTGCAGTGCGGCGATCCGTCCCTGGAGTGGAAGAATGGGGAGAGCCGTGTGTAAACACAGCTTCCCCGTGCTTCTCTGTGGCCGTAGCATCGATCGCGTCATCCCTGTAATAGGGGGACGCGATCTATGACGTCACACCTACAGCCACACCCCCCTACAGTTGTAAACACAACACATAGGTCACACATCCCCTACAGCGCCACCTGTGGTTAACTCCCAAACTGCAACTGTCATTTCCACAGTAAACAATGCAATTTAAATGCATTTTTTGCTGTGAAAATGACAATTGTCCCAAAAATGTGTCAAAATTGTCCAAAGTGTCCGCCATATTGTCGCAGTCACGAAAAAAATCGCTGATCGCCGCTATTAGTAGTAAAAAAAAAATAATTAATAAAAATGCAATAAAATTATCCCTTATTTTGTAAACGCTATAAATTTTGCGAAAACCAACCGATAAACGCTTATTGCGATTTTTTTTACCAAAAATACGTAGAAGAATACGTATCGGCCTAAACTGAGGAAATAAAATGTTTTTTTATATATTTTTGGGGGGATATTTATTATAGCAAAAAGTAAAAAATATTGATTTTTTTTTTAAATTGTCGCTCTATTTTTGTTTATAGCGCAAAAAATAAAAACCGCAGAGGTTATCAAATACCACCAAAAGAAAGCTCTATTTGTGGGGGAAAAAGGACGCCGATTTTGTTTGGAAGCCACGTCGCACGAAGCTGTGTAAGGGGCCCCATAATTCCTGATGCATAATTCCCTGCATCAGTGCTGCACATCAGTGCCCATCAATTCTACATATCAGTCCCTCCTCCTCAATGCCCATCAGTGCCACCTTATCAGTGCCAACTCACCAGCGCCCATCAGTGCCCTTCAATGAAGGAGAGAACAACATTTTGGAACAGAAACTAAGAAAACCAATTATTTTTTTTCAAAAATTTCTGTCTTTTTTAGTTTGTTTATAGCACAAAAAAATAAAAATCGCAGCGGTGATTAAATACCACCAAAAGAAAGCTCTATTTGTGTGAAGAAAAATATATAAATGTAGTTTGGGTACAGAGCAGCAGGGTTGTCTTAATGAGAGGGCACACCTAGGCACTGCCCAGGGACCCCAGCTGCATGGAGGGGGCCCCTGCACTTTCCCCAAAGCAGCTTGTCCTTGAGCCCACGCTGCCCTGAAATTAGGGGCCCCCATGGTGGCACTGAGAGTGATAGATACACAGGCGGGGGCAGTCTGCCTCCTACCTACTTAATGTCTGTTTACCTGCATTGTCATCATTGTAGGGGCCCCAGAGCATTACTTTGCCCAGGGGCCCATGGTGCTATTAAGTCGGCCCTGCAGAGCAGCATGACCGCTCAATCAGCTGAAAGCTGAAAATTGTCCTGGGCAGGAAGGGGGTGAAAGTGCCCCCCCCCCCGGTATTGAAGTGGTTAACTTTACCTTCAGCGTTATTTCGGGGGCGGCGCCCTCGCTGGGAGGATTTGGAATTGTCACATTTTTATTTATAATTTCACATTAAAGCCGTAATGAGCGGATGCAGATAAAATCATCGCAGGCTAATACGTTTTGCGGTCGGAGACGGCCCGTACAGGATAAGCGCTCGGTGATTGATTCCTTTATAGCGGGATTATCGGGACGCGCCCGCATTAGCGCCAGGTGGTTTCCATCCTGACGCATGAAGAACGACCTTCCCGGGCCAAGAGCTGGCGCGGGATGACAGCAAGGCTCGCTTTTATCGCAGAGACTTCGGAGAAGGAATGTGGACATCGGCAGTCTTCCACATCGCCAGCGCACACGCCGCGCCTCGTCAACGTCCGTGGAAGACAGGTGAACCGCGAGGAGTCGCCGCCCCCCCCCCCTTCCCCCACGGCTTTGATCAGGATTTTTGCAGTTTGGACAGATCGAGGGTTCTGTGATGTCATAATCCTTTTAAAAAAAGCCCGTTATCAGGACGGCGCCTCCTCTGTTGTGTTCAGCGCTGAAAACTAACAACTGTGTTTTCTGGCACGATCGGAGAAATGAAACGAGTTCTTGGAAAGCTGAAGAAAACTTCAAGTCCTCCGTCTTCAGCGTGAGACTGAACAGAGAGAGAGATAAGTTCAGCGATCTCATTTCACGTGAAGTGACCGCTCGGCCCATGAAGATAAGAGAAGAACAATGGAGCAGGAGGGCAACAGCTTGCAGATGTCCTGTTTTACCCGGAGTTACCACTTAAAGCGGAGCTCCACCCTGATTTTTTATTTTTTTTTCAAAAATCGAAAAAAAAAAAAATAATAATATTAAATGGAAAAAAAAAATTAAAAAATACTCACCCTAAATAGGCTGTTGCTATGCGGAAGTCCCGAATCTGCCCTCATGATCCGCGGTGCTGTTTTCTTCCTCCTCCTCTTCTGGGTGTCTTCTTGTGAATGGGCCGCGCTGCATTCTGGGAACTGTGTGTATCCCAGAAAGCAGCCGGACCATTCACAAAGCGCCGCGCTGCTCGCACATGCGCGGTAGGAAACGGGCAGTGAAGCCGCACGGCTTCACTGCCTGTTTCCCTGACTGTGGATGGCGGTGCCGGGATCGAGGATCGGCATCGGCGGGGGACGTCAGCGCGGGCGCCTAGGACAGGTAAGTGTCCTTATTCAAAGTCAGCAGCTACACTGTTAGTAGCTGCCGACTTTGAAAAAAAAAAAAAAAAAATGCGGGTGGAGCTTAAGTTGTTTTTTTTTGTATGTATTGTATCGATTCTTTTTAATGAAACTGGAGTGATCCTTTAACCACTTAACCACTTGAGACCCGCGCTATTGACAAAAGACGTCAACAGCGCGGCTCATAGGTGCCAAGTGGACGTCTTTGGACGTCTTTTTAAGTACAATCCTTTCCGAGCGTGCGTCGAATTGTTTCCGAGCACGTGTCAGAATTTTTGTGCGGCGGATTTGCTACAGACGATCGGAATTTCCGATCGGAATTTTTCCCGTCGCAACAAATTGAGAATCTGCTTTCAATCTTTTTGCTGGCGGAAATTCCGACAGCAAAAGTCAGGTGGAGCCCTACACACGATCGGAAATTCCGACCAAAAGCTCACATCGGAATTTTGCTGGCGGAATTTCTGACCGAGTGTACGTGGCATAAGTGTGTCCTAGGGATGTGTTCTAACTGTGGGGGGGTGGGCTACGTGTGACACGACACTGATCACCACTTCCGATTACAGGGGAGATGTGATCAGTGTTCTGTCACTAGGCAGATAGGGGAAATGCCTTGTTTATTTCAGCATCATCAGCATTCGTCCGAAGCTCCATGACCGCGGCCGTGGGACCCGATTGCCGCCGGTATCCCGCGATCGGTCCCATGAGCTGAAGAACCGGGAGAGGTGAGTGTAACAAACCTTCCCTGTTCTTCACAGTGGCAATGTCAGTGATCGTCTGTTCCCTGATATAGGGAAAGACGATCAATGATGTCACATGTCCAGCCCCGCCCCCCTACAGTTAGAAACACAAATGAGGTCACACATAACCCCTACAGCACCCCCTTGTGGTTAACTCCTAAACTGAAATTGTCGTTTTCACAGTAATCAGTGCATTTTTATAGCACTTTTTGCTGTGAAAAATTACAATGTTCCCAAAAATGTGTCAAAAATGTCCGATCTGGCCGCCATAATGTCGCAGTCACAAAAAAAAAAAATCGCTGATCGCCGCCAGTAGTAGTAAAAAAAAAAAATTATTAATAAAAATGCCATAAAACTATCCCCTATTTTGTAAACGCTGTAATATTTGCGCAAACCAATCGATAAACGCTTATTGCGATTTTTTTTTACCAAAAATAGGTAGAAGAATACGTATCGGCCTAAACTGAAGGAAAAAACATGTTATATATTTTTGGGGGGATATTTATTATAGCAAAAAGTAAAAAAATATTGATTTTTTTTTTTTCAAAATTGTCGCTCTATTTTTTTTTATAGCGCAACAAATAAAAACCGCAAATCTATTAGTGGGGGAAAAAAGGACGGCGATTTTGTTTGGGAGCCACGTCGCACGAACCGCGCAATTGTCAGTTAAAGCGACGCAGTGCCGGTTCGCAAAAACTGGCCAGGTCCTTTACCTGCGTAATGGTCCGGGGCTTAAGTGGTTGAAGTGGACGTACCTGTACACAAACAACAAGACGTACCTGTACGCCCATATGCCCATTGTGCCGACCTATATCGTCGTTGCGCTGGTCGGCAAGCGGTTAAACTACAGCTATGATTTTTTATTTCTTTTTTGCTCCTCGGTTGTGCCAAGCCACTCTTGGGCCATGATTCATAGCGGCGGTCCACGTTTGACAGCGTCATCCTGAATCGCGGTCGGCAGCGTATAATGAAATAAAAATAGCAAGTCCTGCCGCAAGAAACCAGAGAGCGGAGCTGTCACTTCAATTTTCTTGATAGGATGTTCCTGGAACGTTCCGCCACCCCCCCCCCCTCCCCCAACCAAATGGAAACGTCCAAGTAACACAGAGGTCGGCTGGAACCGCGCGCCGTTCCAGGAACCCGGTCTAGACGCGGTGTGTGTGCGCGAGGTTCGGGATTCGCCGAACTCCAGCCTCATTCAATTTTTTACTTTTTGCTTTTGTAGAACGGAAATATTAAAATAACAGGACACAGCGGGGCGGACGCGGCGGGGCGGACGCGGCGGGGCGGACGCAGCGAGAATTTGTCCCACGTCAAAAAAAAAAGAATTCATTCTAATAATTGACATTCCATGTAAACAGGAAAAAGTAACAATAACAAATGTGTAATTCTCATTAATTAAGGATGTGTCCGAGCACGCTACTCCTCTTTTTGTCAGAGGGAAATTCATAAGCTTGAATTGTATCTAACCCCCCCCCCCCCCAAAAAAAAAGTAACATAATGCAGCTGACCATTCCTTAGATGTGGTGGCTGCCTTTGTTTTCTTTTTTTTTCAGGGTTGTTTCCTTTTTCTTCATCAAATGATTCTGCCAGTAGCACACTTCATTTTCTAGGATGACAACCAGTGGCGGCTGGCGGCTGGTGCCCAAATTTTTTTGGGGCAGCAAACAAACAAACAAAAAAAAAACATTAATTGCAGCCTCACTGTGCCCATCAATTGCCGCCACTGTGCCCATCAAACGCAGCCACTGTGCCATAAAATTGTCACCACTGTGCTATGCCATTGTCACCACTGTGCCCATCAATTGTCGACACTGTGCCATGCCATCAAACGCAGCCACTCTGCCATCAATTGTCGCCACTGTGCCCATCATTTGTCGCCACTGTGCCATGCCATCAAACACAGCCACTGTGCCCATCAATCGCCGCCACTGTGCCCATCAAACGCAGCTACTGTGCCATCAATTGTCGCCGCTGTGCCATGCCAAACGCAGCCACTGTGCCATGTCATTGTCGTCACTGTGCCCATCAATTGTCGCCACTGTGCCATGCCATTGTCGCAACTGTGCCCATCAGTTGTCGTCACTGTGCCATGCCAAACACAGCTACTGTGCCATGCCACTGTCGCCACTGTGCCCATTAATTGTCGCCACTGTGCCATGCTATTGTCGCCACTGTGCCCATCAATTTCCGCAAGTTTGCCCCTAAAATGCCACCAGATTGCCCCCCGCCTGGCACTTACCCTTCTTGGTCATCCTCGAATCTTCCTCCACGATCCCTCGATGTCTTCTCCCGCCCTCAATGTTGCTTTAGCCAATCAGGGGCATCATGGAGGGGCACTGTGGGGGCTAAGGGCTCTCAGTGGGCACTGTAGGAGGTTGAGGGACACTTCAAAGGGTTGAAGACTCTGCAGCAAGCGGGGGGGGGGGCACTGTGAGAGGATGGAGGGCACTGTGAGAGGTTAATGTAGGGAAAAAGAAATGGACAGCCGCACTCCAATAGATGAAAAAACTTAAAAATAGCGCCTGTTTATTCCAGTCAAAAAATATAACGAAAACAGCAAAAACAGCATACAGTGGGGTAACAAAAGCTGACGCGTTTCACATCGACAACCGATGCTTAGTCATAGCATCGTGTAGGTGCACTGTGGGGGCTAAGGGCTCTCAGTGGGCACTGTAGGAGGTTGAGGGACACTTCAAAGGGTTGAAGACTCTGCAGCAAGCTGGGGGGGCACTGTGAGAGGCTGGAGGGCACTGTGAGAGGTTGGGGCACTGTGGGAGGCCAATTTGCACTATGGGAGGTTAGGGGGCATCGTGTAGGTGCACTGTGGGGGCTAAGGGCTCTCAGTGGGCACTGTAGGAGGTTGAGGGACACTTCAAAGGGTTGAAGACTCTGCAGCAAGCTGGGGGGCACTGTGAGAGGCTGGAGGGCACTGTGAGAGGTTGGGGCACGGTGGGAGGCCAATTTGCACTATGGGAAGTTAGGGGGCATCGTGGAGGTGCACTGTGGGGGCTAAGGGCTCTCAGTGGGCACTGTAGGAGGTTGAGGGACACTTCAAAGGGTTGAAGACTCTGCAGCAAGCTGGGGGGCACTGTGAGAGGCTGGAGGGCACTGTGAGAGGTTGGGGCACTGTGGGAGGCCAATTTGCACTATGGGAAGTTAGGGGGCATCGTGGCGGTGCACTGTGGGGGCTAAGGGCTCTCAGTGGGCACTGTAGGAGGTTGAGGGACACTTCAAAGGGTTGAAGACTCTGCAGCAAGCTGGGGGGCACTGTGAGAGGCTGGAGGGCACTGTGAGAGGTTGGGGCACTGTGAGAGGCTGGAGGGCACTGTGAGAGGTTGGGGCACTGTGAGAGGCTGGAGGGCACTGTGAGAGGTTGGGGCACTGTGGGAGGCTGGAGGGCACTGTGAGAGGTTGGGGCACTGTGGGAGGCTGGAGGGCACTGTGAGAGGTTGGGGCACTGTGAGAGGCTGGAGGGCACTGTGAGAGGTTGGGGCACTGTGGGAGGCTGGGGCACTGTGCTGCACTGTGGAGGCTGGAGGGCACTGTGAGAGGTTGGGGCACTGTGAGAGGCTGGAGGGCACTGTGAGAGGTTGGGGCACTGTGGGAGGCTGGAGGGCACTGTGAGAGGTTGGGGCACTGTGAGAGGCTGGAGGGCACTGTGAGAGGTTGGGGCACTGTGGGAGGCTGGAGGGCACTGTGAGAGGTTGGGGCACTGTGGGAGGCTGGAGGGCACTGTGAGAGGTTGGGGCACTGTGGGAGGCTGGAGGGCACTGTGAGAGGTTGGGGCACTGTGAGAGGCTGGAGGGCACTGTGAGAGGTTGGGGCACTGTGGGAGGCTGGAGGGCACTGTGAGAGGTTGGGGCACTGTGAGGCTGGAGGGCACTGTGAGAGGTTGGGGCACTGTGAGAGGCTGGAGGGCACTGTGAGAGGTTGGGGCACTGTGGGAGGCTGGAGGGCACTGTGAGAGGTTGGGGCACTGTGGGAGGCTGGAGGGCATTGAACTTTAACAAACATTGTTGCAGATTCTTTCCTTTGGATATTCTGAAGAAATATTGGTTTGTTTCTCTGTGTCCATGAGCGAATCTATATGGTAGTGGTTTTATCATTATCAATCAGCTGCTGCACTTAAGCCAATCACTCAAGCAGGAAATGATGTTTCTTTGCGGGGGTGCTCTGTATACCATATGTTTACAGAGCGCCCCCAGGTGGTCATATTGCATTTTATGGAAAATTACAGCTCTGCAGATTTAAAAGGAAAGGTATGTAGCGCTACCCCCGCAGGAGCCGCTGGTTTGATTTGGGATCGGCGTGTTACCTTTGTAGCATGTCTAGGGGTATGATGAAAAGTGGATGATTCGAGCAGTAATAGGATGTCCAGACAGCGAGATGTCGCTTTCTGTGCTTTTATTCTTGCGCCAGGTAACTTCAGGTGAATACAGGAAAGTGATGAAGTTGCAGATTCAGGCCTCAACAATGCAGAAGCAGTCCTGCTTCAATGACACCCTTTATTACACGTATAGCGCACCCGGGGGGTCTCTCTCACAGAACTGGCAGCCTGGATGCCGCTCGGAACCCTGAGGCGGCGTACACACGACCGAGGTTCTCGCTGAAAACCAGCGAGAACCTCGCTGGAATGCACATTCCAGCGAGGACCTCGGCTGTGTGTACGGTCTCGGCGAGCATCCCGTCGGGAAGCCCGTCGAGCAGAAATAGAGAGCACGCTCTCTATTTGCTCGACGGCCCGCCTGGAAGAATGGCTGGTTGCCATTCCCGACGGGCGGGTCGCCGATTTCGACGGCCGGCAGGGAACCTCGACGGGCGGAACGATGTGTTCTGCCCGTCGAGGTTCTCTGCCGTGTGTACGCGGCCTAAGAAGGAAACAAACCTCTGCCACAGGCTTGGCTCAATGAAATTTAAGGAGTAGTGCCTCTGCCACAGGCCCTGTCTCTGAAATGCGACTTGACGGAAGCGATTCCTTCTCAGTAAAGCATTTGTCTGAATTTGTCTTCAGATAATTCTTGAATTTTTAGGTCACCGGCTGACAGGTTGCCAGATAACAAACTCCCAGTGTCCGGTCACCTTGATCCCCGATGGCTCGTCAAGGCCCTATTGGATCGCCTGCCTCCGGGCTCTCCTCAGACTGACTGCCCACCGAACAGCACAACTGTCTTGGGATCTTCTCATAGGAGTGGGGTCCCAGTAAGTCACTGGGGCCCCTTTGCAGCTTTAGTTGCTCCAGGCCATGAAGGGCCCAGAGTCAGAAACTCTGTGTAGCACGTGCGCCCCGGCCTGGTAGGCCATCTCGCCGGGGCCCGTGATGTGCGCACACCCTTAAGGTGGGTGCCGCACCCGGATCCAACCTCGAACTACTGGCGCCAAGATGGCGCCCTAAAGAAGTACCCTCCCCCAGCATGCCCCGCGAGGGAAAACCTCCTCTAATTGGCTGCTGGCAAGAAGGCGCTCTCGCTGGTCTCCACTGCTGCCACCTGTCGTTCCAAAGATGGAAAGGGGTAGCTCTGGAACACAGAATGAAGCAGCAACAGCACAACACGAACTAGCATAATTCACATGGATGAGAGCTGAATAATTCTCTCATCCCCCTCTAAATTTGAATAGCGTCCATACTTGGAAGTACAGGGGCGCTACAGGTCATTTTTAAGAATATTCAGTTTCAATATGACTTTTGCAGTTGTATTTGCTACACAAGTCGCTTCCAGGTCAGCAAGAAGAATGGGAGTAGAGCGGATGCGTGCTCTGTGCATTTCTTCCGGATCTATGCAGTAATCCAGTGTGAGACTTCCGGTAATAAAGACCGCCCACTGCTGCTGTCTCTACTTGTACAGGGAGACTGGTCTGGTCTCCGCCCACTCCTGTAGTTTTCTGCAGACAGACTGTAGTGGGTGGAGCCTGCTGGGCCCCTCCCACAGCTCTGCTCTTTCTCCTTGTGCAGGGGAACTGGTCTTGTCTCTGCCCCTCCGGCCTCCTGTAGTTTTCTGCAGGCAGCCTGTAGTGGTTGGGGTCTACTGATCCCCTTCCACAGCTTTGCTCTCTCTCTCTCTCTCGTATGCAGGGTGACTGGTCTTGTCTCCACCCCCTCCTGTAGTTTTCTGCAGGCAGTCTGTAGTGGGTGGGGCTTGCTGGTCCCCTCCCACAGCTTTGCTCTCTCTCCTATGCTGGGGGACTGGTCTGGTCTCCACCCTCTCCTGTCGTTTTCTACAGTCAACCTGTGGTGGGTGGGGTTTACTGGGTCTCTCCCACAGCTCTGCACTCTCTCCTTGTGCAGGGGGACTGGTCTTGTCTCTGCCCTCTCCTGTAGTTTTCTGCAGGCAGCCTGTAGTGGGTGGAGCCTTCTGGGCCCCTTCTTACAGCTTGCTCTCCTTTCTTGTGCAGGGAGACTGGTCTAGTGTAAGAGAACTGTAACCTTCTGTCCTAGGCGCCCTCTGGCACATGCGCGCGCACACGGGCGTCCTGAAATACTCGCGCATACACGGGCACGCCAACGCGCGCGCGCGCGAGGGACACCGTGCGCGCCCCTAGCGCCAATTGGCACTCACTGCCTATTTAAGGAAGTGCTCTGACCTAGACCCATTGCTGACTGGTCTTCAGCGTGTACCCTGTTACTTGAACCCTGCTGTTATCTTGCTGATCTCCTGTTGCTGAATCCGGCTTGCTCTGACCCCGCTACTGACTCTGTTGTACTCTGACTACTGGTTCCTGACCCTGGCTCCCCACCTGACGCTGCTACTGTCTGCTGCTTGGTACCTCACTGACCGCCTTCCTCTTGTCCCGGCTACCCGCACGACCCGCATTGGCTTCCAGTGCCTGCGCTCCGGCAACCCTGAGTGCCTACGACTTGCTCCTGCGACTTCCTGCAAACTTTCTGCTGCAAGGCCCTCAGGAATTACATCTCGTTGGATGTTCAGTGCCCCTGCTGTCGGAGTCTTCACCCACAGGCAATCATGTTCCCCCAGTCCCTTTGTGTCCTCTGTTCCATCTCCGGCGGTGCCAGGGCTGGAGATACAAGAGAGGCCGACCTTGTCATCTCAGTCTCCCATCAGGTTCGTGACATCTGGTCTCCGCCCCATCCTGTCGTTTTCTGTAGTGGGCGGAGCCTCCTGGACCCCTCCCACAGTTCCGCTCTGTGTACAGAGAATGTGATGATGTCACTGTGACTTTTACAAGGTGATATCTGATTTGTAAAGGCACGTGGTGCAGACAAAGTGAATTTATATTGTTTTCCAAGGAAAATGCATTTGAATGAAAGTTTTTCATTGGTGTCCAGAGTTCCCCTTTAAATACAGAAATTGTATACATTGTTGCACATTGTTGGATCGATATGATGAAAATAAATAGTCTTCGGAGGTGCCCCGATCTCCATACGCCGCTCCTTCCCGCCTCGTATCAATTGGTCGCTGCTTTCGCGTGCATCGAGCCTAGACGCCTGCCGTCCCGGCTTCCTCATTGACTCACCTGACGGCCCTGATGGGAAAAGCAGACATCCCCGGGACGCAGCCAAGCCTCCCCTCACATAAGTCAGAGCTCTCGTCGCCCCTCGTTCCTGCGGGCTCCCGGAATTCCTGCGGTTTTCCTACGTGCCAGCCGGCAAGCCGCGTGCGTCGTCTCAGGGCCCGCCGCGGCTCTCCAGAAAATGGAAAGTTTGGCGGGGTGGGAATTTTCACGTGTTTATGTGAAAGTGATATTTCCTTTTGGCTCGGTCAGACCGGCTACTGCACGCGGGGCGCTAATGGTGAGGGGGAGCCAAGAACGCCTTCAGACTTCCCTCCTGAAATCAGTGCAGATGTTTTCTCTTTCAGCCTCGCAGACAAAATATGAAACAAGAAATATGAGAGGAAGACGAAGAAAGTACGCGGAGACCGAATTATTCCATCAATAAAAATATTTTGTGTAGTGTACATAGTGCAGGGGTCCAGGGTGGACAATGTACATAGTGCAGGGGTCCTGGGTGGGCAACGTGCATAGTGCAGAGGTCAGGGTGGGCAATGTACATAGTAAAGGGGCAGGGTGGGCAACATGCATAGTGCAGGGGTCCTGGGTAGGCAACATGCATAGTGCAGGGGTCCAGGGTGGGCAACGTGCATAGTGCAGGGGTCAGGGCGGGGCAATGTACATAGTGCAGGCGTCAGGATGGGCAACATACGCAGTGCATGGGTCTAGAGTCCGCAACATACACAGTGCAGGGGTCCAGGGTGGGCAAGGTGCATAGTGCAGGGGTCTTAGATGGGCAACATACATAGTGCAAGGGTCAGGGTGGAAAATGTACTTAGTGCATGGGTCAGGGTGGGCAACGTACCTAGTTAAGGGGTCTAGGGAGGGCAACATACATAGTGCAGGGGTCCAGGGTGGGCAATGTATATAGTGCAGGGGTCCAGGGTGGACAATGTACATAGTGCAGGGGTCCAGGGTGGACAATGTACATAGTGCAGGGGTCCAGGGTGGACAATGTACATAGTGCAGGGGTCCAGGGTGGACAATGTACATAGTGCAGGGGTCCAGGGTGGACAATGTACATAGTGCAGGGGTCCAGGGTGGACAATGTACATAGTGCAGGGGTCCAGGGTGGACAATGTACATAGTGCAGGGGTCCTGGGCGGGCAACGTGCATAGTGCAGAGGTCAGGGTGGGCAATGTACATAGTGAAGGGGCAGGGTGGGAACATGCATAGTGCAGGGGACCTGGGTAGGCAACGTGCATAGTGCAGGGGTCAGGGTGGGCAACATGCATAGTGCAGGGGACCTGGGTAGGCAACGTGCATAGTGCAGGGGTCAGGGTGGGCAACATGCATAGTGCAGGGGTCTAGAGTCCGCAACATACACAGTGCAGGGGTCCAGGGTGGGCAAGGTGCATAGTGCAGAGGTCCAAGGTGGGCAACATATGCAGTGCATGGGTCTAGAGTCCGCAACATACATAGTGCAGGGGTCCTGGGTGGGCAAGGTGCATAGTGCAGGGGTCTTAGATGGGCAACATACATAGTGCAAGGGTCAGGGTGGAAAATGTACTTAGTGCATGGGTCAGGGTGTGCAACATACCTAGTTAAGGGGTCCAGGGAGGGCAACATACATAGTGCAGGGGTCCAAGGTGGGCAATGTATATAGTGCAGAGATCCAGGGTGGGCAACGTACATAGTGCAGAGGTTCAAGGTGTGGAACATACACAGTGCAGGGGTCTAGGGTCCGCAACATACATAGTGCAGGGGTCCAGGGTTGGCAACTTACGCAGTGCTGGTGTCCTGGTTGGGCAGTGTACATAGTGCAGTGGTCCGGGGTCTGCAACATAAATAGTGCAGGGGTCCAGGGTCCACATCTTACATAGTCCAGGGGTCTGGGGTCCGCAACCTACATAGTGTAGGGGTCCAGGGTGGGCAATGTACACAGTGCATGGGTCCTAGGTGGGTAATTAATATACATAGTTTAGGGGTCAGGGGTGGGCAACATACATAGTGATGGTCACTGATAGGGAGACATGTGCAATTAGTTTAGTTCCAAATGCGTTTTTTAACTTTTTTAAATTTGTTAATTCCTGAAATCTCAGAATTTCAGAATTTTTAAATTTTCGAATTTCCGAAATTTCGAATTTTCAAATTTTTCGAAGATTCAGAATTTCCGAAACTTCAAATTTCCGAATTGTCAAATTTTCTAATCTTTGAACAATTCGGAAATTCGAAAATTTGGAAATTAGAAATTTCGGAAATTCGGACATTCGAAATTTCAGAAACTGTGATTTTGGAATATTTAAATTTTTGGAAAATTAGTACATTAGAAATTAGAAAATTCAAAATCGGAGATTAGAAAATCAGAAATGGGAAAATTCCAGATTCCAACCCGAAAACCCGAAAAAAAATCGAAAATTCCAAAATTCGCAAATTTGAAAACTGGAAATAGAACTTTCGAATTTCCGAAATTCTGAAATTTCAAATTTACCGGGTTTCTGAATGTCCGATAAATGCAAAAAAACGAATGTAACGAAAAACAAACACATTTTCAGCAGTGCACATGTCTACTGATAGCCAGCGCCGAACCTGACCACCGGGGGGTGCTGCCGCCTCAAATTGAGACGCGGGGGGGGGGGGCGTGAATTGAGAAGTGGGGGGTTGCCCTGGGGACCTCTGGGCCCCTTACAAAAAAAATTCAAATGTGGATGGGTTGTTATCCGGGTCCCTGGGGACCTTCGGAGACCTTCGGAACCTCTGGGCCCTTTAATAAAAACTAAAAAATATATATAAAAAAATTAAAACGTTTTTTATATATATAAAAAAGGGGGGGGGCTGCCATCCGGGGGCCCTGGGAATCTCTGGTCCCTTTAATAAAAAGAAAAAAATAAAAAGAAAAAATAAATAAAAAGTTTTTTTTAATAAAAAATGGGGGGGTTGCCATCCGGGGCCCTGGGGACTTCTGGACCCTTTAATAACAAAAACAATAAAAAAAGGAGGGTTGCCATCCGGGCCCCTGTATATATATATATATATATATATATATATATATATATAAAACTTTTTATGTATAAAAAAATAAACAAAAAAAAAGGATGGGTTGCTATCCGGGGCCCTGGGGACCTCTGGGCCCTTTAATAAAAACAAAACAATATATATAAAAAAAAAATAAAAAACATTTTTTATATAAAAAAAAAAGGGGGGAGCTGCCACCCGGGAGCCCTGGGATTAAAAACATATTTGTATAAAAAAAGGGGGGTTGCCATCCGGACCCCTGGGGACCTCTGGGCCCTTTAATAAAAAAAAAAAAAAAAAAAAGGGGGGTTGCCACCCGGGCCCCTGTATATATATATTAAAAAAAATTATAAAAAAAATATACAAAAAAAAGGGGGGTTGCCATCCGGGCCCCTGTACCCCCCTGATGGGTGACATGTCACATTAAAGATTAAAGTTGAGAAGGGGGGTGGGGGGGGGCACTGCTGTCGGGGAATGGCATCTTACAATAAAGTGAGAAGCGGGGGGTGCTGACTTCTTACCTCTTCTCCCATGCAGCCAGCGAGTTGAGAAGCGGGGTGAGCGGGCTCACACTAGGTGGGGCCTCTAGTAATTTGGGGGGCCCTCCGCAGCTTTGCGGGGCCCTAAGCGGCTTGCATAGTGAGCCTATAGGGCGGATCGGCCCTGCTGATAGGTATATTGCTTACACTTGTGGTCATTGGAAGGAATTTCCTCTTACAGAGAGCTTAAAAGATCAGGAAAGTGGCTACTCATCCGTTATTCAAGGAGCTCCTGGCAACCTCTGGAGGAACCTGAGGATTCCAGGGAACCCTGGATGAGAAAGGCCGGCCGCCTAGTCACCGGAGTAATGCCGTTCTCTGGTCCCTCTTCTATCAGCCCATTGAGCCACCCAAAGAGCTCCTGTATCATGTACATAAGAGCTGTTGGCAAATGACTGTATGTTTTATATCATTCCTGTGAATTGATTGGCTATTTTTAGGCTTTCTCATCGAGGAAAGTACTTGCTGGAGACCTCAGAGAGCACTTCATGGAGAAAAACACTTCAAAAAATTATTTTATTTAGTCAAGGTGTAAAAATCACTATCCAGGGCACCCAATAAAAGGTTGAAGTCCTAGAAATGTACAAAGTGTTTTTTGAGTGTTCTTGGACTGCACAGAAATTACGAGCATAATCCATTCCAGGGGAATGCTCCTAATCCAAAGCACTCGCATATCCCATTGAAGTCAATGGAAACTAAAATAATTTGTTCCCCATTGACTTCAATGGGATGCAATACCGAATGAGGCCAGAGGTGGGGAGGGGGGCGCCAGAGAGGTCAGAAAACAGCCGAAAAGGCACGAGGACACTTCGGCTCATTTTCTGCGCCCCCCCCCCTCTCCCCCGTACCTCAGGCCAAATGAGGTACTGCAGGCCTATTTTCGGCTTTTCTTGGCTCCTGCGCCCCCCGTACCTCAGGCCAAATGAGGTACTGCAGGCCAATTTAGCTTGAATTCTGCTCATCTTGTGAGTCAACACTCGCAAACCAAAAAAAAAAGTTGCTCGCAAATCAAAACGCTCAAAACGCTCTCAAACCAAGTTACTCCAGTCCCCGGAGCTGAAGAACGGGGAGAGGTGAGTGTAAACACACCTTCCCTGTTCTTCACTGTGGCAGTGTCAGTGATCATCTGTTCCCTGATATAGGGAAAGGCGATCAATGACGTCAAACGTCCAGCCCCGCCCCCCTACAGTTAGAAACGCATATGAGGTCACACTTAACCCCTTCAGCGCCCCCTAGTGGTTAACCCCCAAACCAATCAATAAACGCTTATTGCGATTATTTTTCACCAAAAATATGTAGAAGAATACGTATCGGCCTAAACTGAGAAAAAAAAATGTTTTTTTATATCTTTTTTTGGGGGATATTTATTATAGCAAAAAGTTAAAAATATAGATTTTTTTTCAAAATTGTGGCTTTTTTTTTTTTGTTTTGTTTAGAGCGCAAAAAATAAAAACCGCAGAGGTGATCAAATACCACTAAAATAAAGCTCTATTTGTGGGGGAAAAAAGGACGCCAATTTTGTTCGGGAGCCACGTCGCACGACCGTGCAATTGTCAGTTAAAGCGACGCAGTGCCGAATCGCAAAAAGGGGCCAACAAAATGGTCCAGGGCTTTAGTGGTTAACTTGTAAACACCAAATCTCAGAAAGAGGCTTGGTCCTTAAAGGGGAGTTCCAGCCAAATTTTATGTTTATTAAAAGTCAGCAGCTACAAAAAAGTGTAGCTGCTGGCTTTTAAAAAACATACACTTACCTGCTCCAGCGTTCCAGCGACGCGCCGGCCGGGGCTCCGCTCCGCTCCCCCCCTCCCCGGCCGGCATCCTCATTGCTACTGTGGGCACCTGGCCGTGACAGCTTTCGGCTTCACGGCCGGGCACCCACTGCGCATGCGCGAGCGGCACTGCGCATGCGCTGTCCTAGGCCATCGCCTACAGGGAGGGGCTGCAATAAGGCGATTAAGCTTAATCGCCTTACCAGCCCCTCGGCGGAAGGAGGAAGTGGGACAGGAAGCCCCCACTCCCCCTCAAAAAAAAATGACATGCCAAATGTCTCATGTAAGGGGGTGAGGAGTGGGATAAGCGGAAGTTCCATTTTTGGGTGGAACTCAGCTTTAAGTGGTTAAATGGCACCCTGTCAATCTTTCAGTTTAGGCCGATACGTATTCTTCTACCTATTTTTAGGAAAAAAAAAATCGCAATAAGCGTTTATCGATTGGTTTGTGCAAAATTTATAGCGTTTACAAAATAGGGGATAGTTTTATTGCATTTTTATTAATATATATATATATATATATATATATATATATATATTTTTTTTACTACTAATGGCAGCAATCTTCAATTTATTTTCATGATTACGACATAATGGCGACATTATGGCGGACACATCGAACAATTTTGACACATTTTTGGGACCATTGGCATTTTCACAGCGAAAAGTGCTATAAAAATGCACTGATTACTGTGTAAATGACAATTGCAGATTAGGAGTTAACCACTAGGGGGCGCTGTATTGTGTGTTTCTAACTGTAGGGGGGCGGGGCTGGACATGTGTGAAGTTAGTGATCGTCTTTCCCTATATCAGTGAACAGACAATCACTGATATTGCCGCAATGAAGAACGGGGAAAGTGTGTTTACACTCACCTCTCCCTGTTGTTCAGCTCCGGTGACCGGTCACGGGACTCCAGCGGCGATCGGGTCAGCGGATCCCGCGGACGTGGTCGTGGAGCTTTGGATTGGGTCGCGAGAGTGCCGCCGGCGGTGCGCTCGTGACCCTACGGCTTGGCCTTAAAGAGACACGTACAGGTACGTGGATGTGCCCAGCCGTGCCATTGTGCCGACGTATATCGGCGTGAAGGGGTCCTTAAGTAGTTGATGTCCATGGTTTTGGAATGGGATGTCCAAAAACTCATATATGTCTGATGGTCAAGTGTCCACAATAGGGTCCATATCATCATATGACTAGGGATGAGCCGAAAAAAACCCGCGTTCGGTTCGCACCAGAACCTTCGAACAGACCGAGCGTTCGCTTGAACATTTAGAACCCCATTGAAGTCTATGGGACTCGAACGTTCGAATTCAAAAACGATCATTTTAAAGCCCAATATGCAAGTTATTGTCGTAAAACGTCTTTGAGAACCCGGGTCTTGCCCCAAGAAACATGTTTTAGGACTCCTGAAAAAAAAACGACCTTTTTTAAAACTTTTTTTCCATTGATACATTGTTCCCTCAGACAAGACCCGGGTTCTCAAAGACGTTTTCACAGGCAAACTACACTATAGCAGGTACAATATTTAACCACTCAAATGACGGCGGGCAGACGACTCCATTGTTCTGACATCACGTCATATGACGTGATGTCCCTTTAAAGCCGCGGGCGGGCGCGCGCGCGTCGCCGGCGGCGCGCGGCGCGCGCGCGAAGCCACGCCGCTCGCTCTGCGGGGATCCCGTGCGAGTGCCCGGCGGCAACGATCGCCGCCGGGCACACGCGATTGCTCAGTAACTGCTCAGTAACTGAGCTGGGACGTGCAGCTCTGTGTGTAAACACAGAGCTGCACGTCCCTGTCAAGGAGAGAGAGAGATCGATTGTGTCCCTTGTACATAGGGACACAATCGGTCACCTCCCCCAGTCACCCCCCCTCTCCCCCTACAGTTAGAACACTCATAGGACACACATTTAACCCCTTCCCCGCCCCCTAGTGGTTAACCCCTTCACTGCCAGTCACATTTATACAGTAATCAATGCATATTTATAGCATTTTTCACTGTATAAATGTAAATGGTCCCAAAAATGTCAGAAAAGTGTCCGAAAATGTCCGCCATAACGTCGCAGTCCCAATAAAAAAATCGCAGATCGCCGCCATTAATAGTAAAAAAAAAAAAAAATGCCATAAACTATCCCCTATTTTGTAAACGCTATACATTTTGCGCAAACCAATCGATAAACGCTTATTGCATTTTTTTTTTACCAAAAAATATGTAGAAGAATACGTATCGGCCTAAACTGAGGGAAAAAATATTTTTTTTATATATTTTTTGGGTTATTTATTATAGCAAAAAGGAAAAAAATATTGCATTTTTTTAAAAATTGTCGCTCTATTTTTGTTTATAGCGCAAAAAATAAAAACCGCAGAGGTGATCAAATACCACCAAAATAAAGCTCTATTTGTGGGAAAAAAAGGACGCCAATTTTGTTTGGGAGCCACGTCGCACGACCGCGCAATTGTCAGTTAAAGCGACGCAGTGCCGGAAGCTTATATTTTGTCTGGGCAGGAAGGGGGTGTAGGTGCACAGTAGGTAAGTGGTTAAAGTAATTTTTCCTTTTTTTTTATTTTTTTTTATTTAAGCATCAATAAAATCACTGCTCCAGGAGCAGTGATTTTAATGATACTTAAATAAATAAATAAAAATATGACAAATTACTTTAAATATTGTACCTGCTGGGTGTCTATAGTTTGCCTGTGAAAATGTCTTTAAATAGCCCAATCACCTGCCTGCCAGTAAATTAGGAAGAACTGATCTAGCTAAACTATACAGTGTATAAATATATGTACAACACCTGGGATGTATATATATCCTCTACACACTGTAACATTAACTGACTAGTCTGCCTGCTCTATCTACCTGCAAAAAAATGACACTCTCTCTGTCTCTCTCTGTTCTCTCTAACCACCGCCGCAACACACTAAACAAGGCCGACCTGCAGGCGGCCTTTTACAGTGTGGGGCGTGTACTAAACCTGAGACATAATTGGCCAAAGCCACCCTGGCTTTGGCCAATTACGGCTCTCTGTACTGGCGGCGCTGTGATTGGCCAAGCACGCGGGTCATAGTGCATGCTTGGCCAATCATAAGCCAGCAATGCCGCAGTGAATTATGGGCCGCGGCGCGTCACTCGAATTTGGCGTGAACGGCGCATTTTGTTCGTATTTCGACGAACGATCGAACATGAGTTTGAATCGAATGCGAAGCTCATCCCTACATATGACACACTTGGTGGATACCATGTTCACAGGCTTCCATTATGCACTGGAGCAGAGAATGGCCAACCAGTAATTCCAGCATTTCCTGCCTCTATCTCTATCCTCTGCATCATCTCGGCTTTCTTCTGGTTCCCAGGAACTTTCTGTGTATTTGACCTATCTAATGACACATTTTTGTCTTAATGAGATATGACCTTTGCCTCGCTAGTCAGCGGACAAAGACGCGCCTGTAAATCAAACAGCAAATCGTAGACATGTGCACAGAAAAAAAAACTTTTTTTTTTTGTTCCGTTTCGTATCATTCCGTAGGTTCGTTTCCGTTCGTTTTTCGTAAGTCGCCCGTTTTCCTGTTCGTTCCCATTCGTTTTTCGTACGACGCAATTTTTTCGTATTCCGATCGTTTCGTATTTTCTTTACCGTTTTATTTTCGTACATGCGGGATGGTTCGTTATTCTGTTTAATTCATGTTGGTTACTTGTTAGACAATAATTATCGTGAATTTTCGTCAATGATTTGCATTCGGTATTTTGAATTCCTTTTTCTGTTGGTATTTTCAGCCGTATGTTCATATGACATCTATAACAAAAGATTTGCATTCTGTATTTTGAATTCCTTTTTTCTGTTCGTATTTTGGATTCAAAATACAGAATGCAAATCTTTTGTTATAGATGTCATATGAACATACGGCTGAAAATACCAACAGAAAAAGGACTTTCGTCATTTTGTACTTTCGTAAATATATCGCGGGATTCGCGGCACTTTCAACACGCTGCTCATCCATATTAACTATTATTAAGCCCCATACACTTGGTCAGACTTTTTTTTAACAACAAACATAAAAACGATCGTTTTCCGTTCGTTCTCAGAAAATTTGTTCGTTTTTAAACTCCATCAGAAAACCATTTTTGGGTTCAAAAGACTGGCCAACTGATCTCCTTTCAGATGAAAATCCACAGAAAAGTTTATTTGGCTTTACTGTACTACTCACTGTACTAGTGTACTCAGCACAAAAGAGAAGCTGCTTCACTAACTACACTCACTCACCGCCCATTCAAAAAAACGAAAATGACATCTATAACAAAAGATTTGCATTCTGTATCTTCAATCCTTTTTTTTTTTTGGTATTTTCAGCCGTATGTTCATATGACATCTATAACAAAAGATTTGCATTCTGTATTTGGAATTCAAAATACGAACAGAAAAAGGGAATTCAAAATGTTGTTATAGATGTCATATGAACATACACTGAAAATACGAACAGAAAAAGGATTCAAACAAAATACAGAATGCAAATCTTTTGTTATAGATGTCATTTTCGTTCTTTTGCCGTTTCCGTTTTGTCGTATTTCCGTCGGATCGTTCGCCCGTATTTGCGGTTGTTCGTTATGCGGCTCATTCGTAATCCCGTCGTTTTCGTATTTTGGTGCTTTAATTTTTTCGTATGTACACATTATCCAGCGGGTACGAAATTGAACATTTTCGTACGAAAATAACATTCGTACGAACGGGAATGCACATATCTAGCAATTTGTATTCAAGCAGGGAGTTAACCGTTATCCATTCAGACCATGGCCCAGATTCAGAGAGAATTAGATTATCGTATAGTATGAGAAATACACTACGCCCCCGTTTTTTACCTGGCTCTACGTGGAATCCAGGTAGATTTTGTCCAGTAAACGACGGCGGCGTAGTGTATTTCTCCCGTCGCAATCCATCTGCGCGAGTAGGGGGCGTGAAGCATTTAAAATAGGCGCGTTCCCGCGGCGATCGAACTGCGCATGCTCCGTTCGCAAATTTCCCGCCGTGCATTGCACGAAATCACGTCGTTACGTCATTTTTTCTTGAGTAGCGTCGTTTACGGAGATTCCTATTCCCGAACGAGTTACGTAAAAAAAAAAAAAAATAATTTTTAAATTCGACGCGGGAACGACGGCCATACTTAACATGGGCTACGCACCGTTAGACCAGCAAAAAGCTGGTCTAACAGTACGTATAAAAAAATAGACGAAAGCGATTGCGAAGACCGCGCGTATCTTCGTGGATCGCCGTAAAAACTCATTTGCATATCCCGACGCATGAAAACGACGCGAACTCCTCCCAGCGGCCGCAAAAATATCGCAGCGTAGATCCGAAGGCTTACGAAGACGTAAGCCTCTCGGATCGAAGCCCGAAGGCGCCGTATCATGGTTTGAGGATTCAAACTAGTGATACGGCGCGCGAAATTTGAAATTACTCCTGTCTAACACCAGTTAGACAGGCGTAATCGCTCTGTGAATCTGGGCCCATGTATTTATCTTCTTGTTGACCTCCTGCGGTACCCAACTTTTTCCTTGGTAATAACAGGTCAGGAGGGCAGTGATGGGAAATCTAGCATGAAAATCTTGAGCAAACAGTGTGGATGGGTTATGAGTAATGGAGTGTGAATTGTGTAATCTTGGAATTCTTGCAATCCTTGAATCTGGTCTCTGCGCGCCGTGCCCAGCGTACAGTGTGCTTGGCAGGCGGGAGGAGGAAGTATGAGGAGCAGGGAGGACAGGTAAACACAACAACCCATGAAGACTAACTGGAAGTCACTCTTCACTGCCAACTAAAGCCAATGTTTATTTTTTTATTTATTTTTTCAGATTTTGTGTGGGAAAGACTTAGAATTTCGGCCAGGCCTACATAAAATACAATAGATGGCTCAAAGATTAACCACTTCAGCCCCGGAGGATTTGGCTGCCAAATGACCAGGCCACTTTTTGCGATTCGGCGCTGCGTCGCTTTAACTGACAATTGCGCGGTCGTGCGACGCGGTTCTCAAACGCAATTGACGTCCTTTTTCCCCCCCTACAAATAGAGATTTCTTTTGGTGGTATTTGGTGGTATTTGATTGTGCGCTATAAACAAAAGAAATGCGCCAATTTTGAAAAAAACAAACACTTTTTTTTCTTTTTGCTATAATAAATATCCCCCAAAAATATATCAACATTTTTTTTTCCTCGGTTTAGGCCGATACGTATTCTTCTACTTATTTTTGGTTAAAAAAAAATTCGCAATAAGCGTTTATCGGTTTGCGCAAAAGTTATAGCGTCTACAAAATAGGGGATAGTTTTATGGCATTTTTAATCTTTTTTTTTTTTTTTTACTAGTAATGCCGGCGATCAGCGATTTTTATCGTAACTGCGACATAATATGGCGGACACATCGGACACTTTTGACGCTATTTTGGGATCATTGTCATTTATCAGTGATCAGTGCTATAAAAATGCACTGATTCCTGTGTAAATGACACTGGCAGGAAAGGAGGTAACTTCTAGGGGACTAGGAAGGGGGTAAGTGTGTCCTAGGGAGTGATTCTAACTGTGTGGGCTTACTGTCACACGACACGGATCAATGCTCCCGATGAGAGGGAGCAGACAATCACTGTTCTGTCACTAGGCAGAATGGGGAGATGCTTTGTTTACACTGACCTTTCCCTGTTTTGCAGCTCTGTGATCTGATCACGGGACACCGTCGGATGTTGAGTCCGCGGGTACGGTCACGGAGTTTGCGGCAGGGGGGCACGCACGCTCGCACGGCGCGAAATTCAAAAGTGACGTATATATGTCACTTTGTGCAGCCCTGATGTATATGTGCAGGACATGATCGGTAAGCGGTTAATATAGGTCTTCCATTGATATATATAATTACTCTGCATCTCAGTCCCCTTCACAGCCCCCTCTCCTTGTATCCTAGTCCCCTTCACAGACCCCCTTACTTGCATCTCAGTCCCCTTCACAGCCCCCTCTCCTTGTATCCTAGTCCCCTTCACAGCCCCTCTTACTTGCATCTCAGTCCCCTTTACAGCCCCCTCTCCTTGTATCCTAGTCCCCTTCACAGCCCCGCTTACTTGCATCTCAGTCCCCTTCACAGCCCCCTCTTCTTGTATCCTAGTCCCCTTCACAGCCCCCATTACTTGCATCTCAGTCCCCTTCACAGCCCCCTCTCCTTGTATCCTAGTCCCCTTCACAGACCCCCTTACTTGCATCTCAGTCCCCTTCACAGACCCCTCTCCTTGTATCCTAGTCCCTTTCACAGCCCCTCTTACTTGCATCTCAGTCCCCTTCACAGCCCCCTCTCCTTGTATCCTAGTCCCCTTCACAGCCCCTCTTACTTGCATCTCAGTTCCCTTTACAGCCCCCTCTCCTTGTATCCTAGTCCCCTTCACAGCCCCTCTTACTTGCATCTCAGTCCCCTTCACAGCCCCCTCTCCTTGTATCCTAGTCCCCTTCACAGCCCCCCTTACTTGCATCTCAGTCCCCTTCACAGCCCCCTCTTGTATCCCAGTCCCCTTCACAGCCCCCCCTCTGGTATCCCAGTACCCTCCACAGCTCACCTTCTTTGTACCCCAGTCCTCTTCACCCCCCCCCCCCCCTTGTATCCCAGTCCCCTTCACAGCCCACCTACTTTCACCCCTGTCCTGTTTTTTTTTTAAATGAAGCACAAGATTAGAACTGGAGCAGACCCACTTGTGACATTAGCAAATCAACATCCGCTATTGTCGACCTATATCTCTAGGGGGTGCGGGAAGAAGTTTGATAAGGTCTGGCGGGCCTGGTTCAATGCCGATGTCACTGCAGGATAAAGTGGAAGACTGAATGGGGTTTTAATCCTGAACTACTCAATTTACGTGTGGCACAGATGGGGGTTCTTATGCTGTAGCGATGGAGGGGAGGCCGGGTTGATTTTTTCTTTGGATCTCACCCATGGTGGGAGCATGGTTTAAGTACTGAGTTGCCTGCTATATACGGGAGCTGATAACTGTCTGTATTATCAAATTTAAAGGGTATGACTCTCCTTATGCATGTGCTGACGCCGAAATGGTGGTGAACTGAGTTGAGGGGTCATGGGGGGGGGGGAGGTGGGGGATTAGTTTAGTAGGCAGTCACCTATGTTAGGTGAGTTATCAATGTTGCGACCATGTTGGTCGCGAGAGACATGGCGTTGTGCCATGGTACTCTCTATTTTGTTTGTGTCTGTATGTCTTGTTGAAAAATCTCAATAAAAACTATTTTAAAAAAAAAACCATTCCCTATTGTCTTCCTGCTTCTCCTCCCGACCAATCAGGACATAAGGCGGGTTGTCCGGCTGCCAAAGGAGAGACCTGTCAAAGTGGGCCAGTCTGGATGAAGTCCAGAGCCACATTTTTGTCCCAGTCCAGCCCTACTTAATCCCAACCTGCAACCACTCGTTACTGACCTTTGGCTTGTTTACTGACTACGCTTCTGCTTAATCCCTTCCTGCTATATCTGTTACTGGACCCTGGCCTGCTCACCTCCTGGTGGGGCGATCCCGAGGACCGCAACCTGGTACTAAGATACAGAAAAACCCGTCCACGCCATCAGGAGCTCTAGTGAACACCGGTCAGTGTGTACAGTAGATCCCACACCTCGGGGGAGCCCATTTAATCCACCAGCGTGACTCGCTTTTCTACTATCCTAACATTTTTATTAAATAAAAAAATCAAGTTACTCTAATTAATTAGTTAGTAATCCAAAATGATAACTTAAATACATGACATAAATAAGTTCATATGTGAATAAAAAGCTCTTTGTGGTTAACAATGATGCAATTAATGCAGATATGAAAAGTTGATGGACCCTCATCGTATGAAAAACAATGTCAATAGTCCATTTATTGTCAATGGTAAATCAATAAATTACCGTAATCTACAGTGACACACAAATAAACACCCTGGAAGAAGTGAGAAGATAAGAAGAAGATAAGATAGTGCCTCCTCCTCCTCGGCACACACTGCCGCTTACCAGCTGTGAGTGATCCCCGATTACGGGAGATCAGAGGCGCTTGTGACTTATTACCCAGCCACGGGTCTCTATGATGTACACCAATATTCTCAGAGCCTTCACCAGTGGATGTCCTCATATACATGTATATTCAGTAGGTTCCCATGTAAAAATAAAGGCTTGCATAGTATAAATCCTTATTTTTTTTATTAAAAGTTAAAACAAAATTGCACTTACAATCAAGCAGAGTAAAATCAGCATTAGAATAAATCGAGCCGGCCAGCTCTCGATAGCGGCCCGTCACTCCAGGACCTGCGTGTACGCGGTAATGTCAGCACGTTGATCCTCCCTACACGTTTCGTCACACCTGACGTCGTCTTGGGGCACAGGCAGGGTGCTGACTGACCGCCTTAAAAAATCTACATAGCACGCAGTACCGCCCTGTCCTCTACTGTTTGCCCAAGATACATAAGAGTCTTACTTGTCCCCCCGGGTCGTCCGATCATTAGTGGCATAGATTCGATCACGTCCCCGGTGGGCATTGATTATTTTCTCCAACCTTTGGTACAGCAGGTCTCATCCTACTTGAGGGATACGAGACATGTAATCAATTTGCTTTCCCAAATCAAACCTAGGGAACGAACTTTTACACCATTATACCACACAGTTTGGGTATAGCAGCAGTGAAGTACTATATGAATGTCTTATCAACAGTTGAACAATATTGGTTGTATCACCACAGAGTGGTCCTGTGGATATTTGAAACAAATAATTAAATGGAAGGCTTGCACTTTTTAGGCACAACCCGAAAAGCTAATTGATACTATAAAAAGTTTATTATACATATAGAAAATGCATTAAAAATATCCACATACGAAAAGTCAGTACAAAGAAGTTATACAATTCATACTGTACAAAGCCACCGGAAAACTGTGTAAAAGCTTGGAGATGAACGACGATCATTCCATGATCATATTTGAATCCAAAATAGCATCTCGATAGCAGCCTGTCACTCTGGGACCTGCATGTATGCAGTGACGTCAGCACGTCGCTCCTTCCTACGTGTTTCGTCACACCTGACGTCTTATGACATCTTCGAATTTGTGCAGTGATATCTGAATGATGGGTGCAGCTACAGGCATCATTCAGATATCACCGTCTTCAGCCGGCGATTCTCTGCATGATAAGAACAATCAAAGCGGCAGTTCCTCCTGCTACCATCCGGTGCTTCTACAGGCTCTCCCGTGCCATCGGGGGCCCAGAAAACGAATCAGCCGGCGCTGCCTGGGGAGCATAGCGATGACTGGTGACCAAATAGTCACCAGTCATCTCTATGACCGTCGGAGGCCCGGGCGTGACGTTATGACGTCACGCCCGGGTACCCGGAAGTGAACAACGCTGCAATCGCGGTTGTCGGCATGAGATCGGTGAATTTGTTTTCACAATCTCATGCTTTCCAGCCTGGAGGAGAGTGTCTTATTGACACCCCCCCTGCATCTCTCCATAAAGAGGACCTGTCACAGTGATTCCTATTACAAGGGATGGTTACATTCCTTGTAATAGGAATAAATGTGATAAAAAAAAAATGTAAAACAAAAGTGTAAAAATAAATAAATAAATGAAGTAAAATAAAAATAAAATTAAAATGTTTATTTTTAAAAAAACGCCCCTGTCCTCGGTAGCTCGAGCTCATAAGGGAACGCGCATGTAAGCCCCGCCCACATTTGTAAACGCCGTTCAAACCCCACATGTGAGGTATCGTCGCGTGCGTTACAGCGCGTGCAACAATTCTAGCACTAGACCTCCTCTGTAATGCGAAAATAGTAACCTGTAAACAATTTTAAGGCGTCGCCTATGGAGATTTTTAGGTTCCGAAGTTTGGCGCCATTCCATGAGTGTGCGCAATTTTAAAGCGTGACGTGTTAGGTATCTATTCGGCATAAGTTCATCTTTCACGTTATACAAAAAAATTGGGCTAACTTTACTGTTTTGTTATTTTTTAATTCATGAAACCGTTTTTTTTTTTTTTTTAAAAGGCGTTTGAAAAATTATCACGCAAATGATGTGCGGGGAAAAAAAGTTGCAATGACCGCCAGTCTGCTAAAAAATATATATATAATGTTTGGGGGTTCTGATTAATTTTCTAGCAATTTTTTTTTTGATTTTTACATGAAATGCCAAAATAGGCCCGGTGGGCAAGTGGTTAAATAATCTACATAGCACACAGTACCGCTCTGTTCTGAGCTCCGAGTGTCAATGGGCCAGATTCATGAAGAGTTAGGCTGGCGTATCCAGTGATCCGCCAGCCTAACTGTCACTTTAAGCCGGCGTTTCTGTTTTCTATAACCAGAAAACAAGAAACGCCGGGTTGGAGTTCCGATGCGATCGGCGTAATTGAATTTCGCCATCGCATCGTTACTTCAACTTAAAAAATGGCGCCGGGGGCGTTCCCGCTGATTAACGCTGAAAAAAATATGTTAATCAGCGGGAGTCGGAAATTCACGATCGTTTTCGGGCGCGACGCAGTGACTTTACGACGTTTCCGGAAGCGATACGTGGCGTAAAGATAAAGCAGCTCCCTAGTGGAGTATCCTATGTTAGGTATAGCCGTCGTCATCGCGTCGGAAAAAAAACAAATCGCGTCGTTTTGCGTAAAACATTCATGAATGGGGACGTGACGTCATTGACGTTCACTGACAGAACTTGGAGCATGCGCACTGGGATGCATTGACACTCGACGCATGCGCAGTACGTTCGCCGCGGGATCGCGCATAGTTTGAATACTACACGCCCCGTACCCGCCCAATTTGAATTCCGCTGGCTCATTTGCGATGCGCTGCCGCAACTTTAGGAGCAAGTGCTTCATGAATAACAGCACTTGCTCCTAAAATTTCTTCAGAGTAACGTAAATGAGAAACGTTAATCCAGAGCAAAGATGCTCCAATCTACCTGAATCTGGCCCAATGTGTTCTGTATCCGTCATGTCTGAACAGGGCAAATGCCCACATCCTACGGCTTTAGTTCTCTTTGTTAATAGAGTATATCCTTAGGACAAAGATTAATAAATTGACTGAACATAAAAAAACAAAAAACTAAAAGTTGCCATACTAAATATAAATTGAGTATGACAATAAATCGATTAAACAACAACCAGAATGGTTAAACAGATTGCAGCTAAGTGCAATGAACAGTCTACTTCTGTTAGTGATAATGAAGGTTTACCAATGTTGCAAAAAAGAATCTACACATAGGGCCAGATTCAGGTAGAGTTAGGCGGGGGGTATCAGTGATACTCCAGCCTAACTGTCACTTTAAGCCGGCGTTTCTGTTTTCTGTAACCAGAAAACAAGAAACGCCGGGTTGGAGTTCCGATGCGATCGGCGCAATTGAATTTCGCCATCGCATCGCAACTTTAATTTAAAAATGGCGCCGGGGGGCGTTCCCGCCGATTTACGCCGAAAAAATATGTTAATCAGCGGGAATCGGCAATTCACGATCGTATTCGGGCGCGACGCAGTGACTTTCCGACGTTTCCGTAAGCGATACGCGGCGTAAAGATAAAGCAGCCCCCTGTTGGAATATCCTATGTTAAGTATGGCCGTCGTCATCGCGTCGAAAAAAAATAAATGTGCGTCGCTTGCGTAAAACGTCCATGAATGGGGATTTGACGTCATTGACGTTCACTGACAGAATTTGGAGCATGCGCACTGGGATGCATTGACAGTCGACGCATGCGCAGTACGTTCGCCGCGGGATCGCGCTAAGTTTAAATAATACACGCCCCGTACCCGCCCAATTTGAATTCCGCCGGCTCATTTACGATACGCTGCCGCAACTTTAGGAGCAAGTGCTTCATGAATAACAGCACTTGCTCCTAAAATTTCGCCAGAGTAAATGAGAAACGTTACTCCAGAGCAAAGATGCTCCCATCTACCTGAATCTGGCCCACAGTATGAGATTGGAACGCCATAGGTATATTCAACATGCCTGATTGGCATTTCAAAAGGTTGGATCGTGACATGAAGGCGAATAACCTAATGCTTTAAAGGAAAAGGACTTGATAGCAGAGTCCCATATTCCTTATGAGGAGTACTGGGAATAAATAAAATAAAGGGGTTAAAACTAAATAATCAAAAAAACAAAAAAATAGCTGTTGACTACACTGATCCATTTTTTGATGAAACATGATGGCGACCTAGAGGAGGAATGCCAGATCGTGTCTCTTGTAGACCCAAAGCAATCTGTCTCACAATCCCCGGTGAGAGACCACAGCGTAACGCAAGACCCAGCTATGGGTATCTGGAACAACAAATGGCGACCTCTAGTGGTGCTTAATAAAATACACCACTGATCATAGGCAAAATATAACAATAGCGGAATATATCAGTGGTTCTCAACCTTCCTAGTGCCGTGACCCCTTGATAAAATTTCCCAAGTTTTGGGGACCCCTAACAGTAAAATTATTTTCATAGCGTGGGTTGTCAGCACCCAAGTCAAGAAAAGTAATTTGCACCCCTAACCCACGGACATTTAGCGCTCCCTTCCACTTGTACAGTATTAAAACCCCTTATGGTACATTTTGGGATGTACCACTGTCTTTCCCTTTTATCTCTCTCTATCCTAACTTATTTTTTTTCCCCATTCCTCTCTCTAGCCATCTTTTTTCGTTATTACTCTTATTCTTTCTCTCCCTTTTTCTTTGTTCCTCACAATCTTTTCCTCTCCCTTCCATGTATTTTCCATGTTTATTCCTTCTCTTACTCCTTAGTGGGGGGGAATGGGATGAGTAGCAGTGCTGGTGAAAAGTTGGGATGAATGACGGTGCTCGCGGGGAGTTGGGATCAGTGGTGGTGCTGGCGGGGAGTTGGGATCAGTGTCAGTGCTGATGGGAGGTGGGATCAGTGGCAGTGCTGACAGGGAGTTGGGATGAGTGGTAGTGCTGATGGGGGGTGGGATCAGTGGCAGTGCCGGCGGGGAGTTGGGATCAGTGGCAGTGCCGGCGGGGAGTTGGGATCAGTGGCAGTGCCGGCGGGGAGTTGGGATCAGTGGCAGTGCTGGCAGGTAGTTGGGATCAGTGGCAGTGCTGATGGGGGGGTGGGATCAGTGGCAGTGCCAGTGGGGAGTTGGGATCAGTGGCAGTGCTGAAGTGGGGTGGGATCAGTGGCAGTGTCGGCGGGGAGTTGGGATGAGTGGCAGTGCTGATAGGGGGTGGGATCAGTGGCAGTGCTGATGGCAGGTGCGATCAGTGGCAGTGCTGATGGGGGGTGGGATGAATGGCAGTACTGGCGGGAAATTAGGATGAGTGGCAGTGCTGATAGGGGTGGGATCAGTGGTAGTGCTGATAGGGGGTGGGATCAGTGGCAGTGCTGATGGCGGATGGGATCAGTGGCAGTGCTGATGGCGGATGGGATCAGTGGCAGTGCTGATGGCGGGTGGGATGAATGGCAGTGCTGGTGGGAAGTTGGGATGAGTGGCAGTGCTGATGGGGGGTGGGATCAGTGGCAGTGTCGGCGTGGAGTTGGGATCAGTGGCAGTGTCGGCAGGGAGTTGGGATCAGTGTCAGTGCTGATGGGGGTGTGGGATCAGTGGCTGTGCTGATGGCGGATGGGATCAGTGGCAGTGCTGATGGGGGGTGGGATGAATGGCAGTGCTGGCGGGGAGTTGGGATCAGTGGCAGTGCTGATAGGGGGTGGGATCAGTGGCAGTGCCGGCGGGGAGTTGGGATCAGTGGCAGTGCCAGCGGGGAGTTGGGATCAGTGGCAGTGCTGATAAGGGGTTGGGATCAGTGGCAGTGCTGGTGGGGAGTGGGATCAGTGGCAGTGCGGTTGTGTGGACTTCGGTTCATACAGAGGACGTCCTTCTCCCACTTGGCCATAAACAAATGAGCTAAACTGGGGGCATATTTTGCCCCCATAGCTACACCACGTTGATGTCGATAGTACTGATTATCGATACAAAAATAGTTATGGTTCGCTGCCAATTCCAGCAATTCCATAACAAATGCCGGTTGTTGCCTTGGCTCTTTTGATAAGACATCCATATAGTACTTCACTGCTGCTATACCCAAACTGTGTGGTATAATGGTGTACAGATGTGACATCTGCTGTCACCAACCAATTGTGTTCCCTAGGTTTGATTTGGGAAAGCAAATTTCCTACATGTCTCGCATCCTTCAAGTAGGATGGGACCTGCTGTACCAAAGCTTGGATAAAATAATCAATATACTTGCCCACCGGGGACGTGATCGAATCTATGCCACTAACGATCGGACGACCCAGGGGGGCAAGTAAGAATTGTATGTATCTCGGGCAAACAGTGGAGGACAGAGCGGTACTGTGTGCTATGTAGATTATTTAAGGCGGTCAGTCAGCACACCGCCCGTGCCCCAGGACGATGTCAGATGTGACGAAACGCGTAGGAGGAGCGACGTGATGACGTTACCACGTACAAAGCAGGTCCCGGAGTGACGGGCTGCTATCTAGAGCCAGCCAAACCGATTTATTCTAATGCCGATTATACTCTGCTTGATTTTAAGTGCAATTTCGTTTTAACGTTTAAAAAAAAAAAAAAAAGGATTTACACTATGCAAGTCTTTATTTTTACATGGGAACCTACCGAATATACATGTATATGAGGACATCCACTGGTGAAGACTCTGAGAATATTGGTGTGCATCATAAAGACCATTAAATAAGTCACAAGCGCCTCTGATCTCCCGTAATCGGGGATCACTTACAGCTGGTAAGCGGCAGTGTGTGCCGAGGAGGAGGAGGCACTATCTTATCTTCTTCTTATCTTCTCACTTCTTCCAGGGTGTTTATTTGTGTGTCACTGTAGATTACGGTAATTTATTGATTTACCATTGACAATAAATGGACTATTGACATTGTTTTTCATACGACGAGGGTCCATCAACTTTTCATATCTGCATTAATTGCATCATATTTAGCTACAAAGAGCTTTTTATTCACATTCACATATGGACTTATTTATGTCATTTTTGGATTACTAACCAATTACCGTATATACTCGAGTATAAGCCGAGTTTTTCAGCACTTTTTTTGTGCTGAAAATGCCCCCCCCCCCCCTTTTTGCTCCTGATCTCCCGGATTTTGGGGACCCGGTACCGGCCAGCCATAGATCCTCTGGACCCCACTCTTCCTCTACAAGTGTGCAAAGTTTGTTGTCTGAGGGACCTACGGCCGGGGAGCACCGATTTTTCAAAGCCGGGCACCCCTTCCAAAGACTCCCATGTTAAACGGTAATATCTCTGGTGATTTTGGGGACCTGGTTCCGGCCGGTCGTAGGCCCCCTGGACCCGGGAACTTGGCACACATGTAGCCCCATTTCCCCTCTACAAGTGTGCAAAGTTTGTTGTCTGGGGGACCTACGGCTGAAGGGCACCGATTTTTCAAATCTGGGCACCCCTTGCATAGACTCCCATGTTAAACATCAGTCTATTCATTGGGCAGAGTGAGGCATGGACACTATGGTTTTGTGTGTGTCTCACATAAGGTTGCAGCTTTAGTTTAATTTATTTCCATAAGATTTAAATCATTTGTTCATTCATTTTTTTTTTTTTTTTAATGGATAGTGCAGTATTTTATTTTTGTTTGTCTACTGTCCTGCTGGTCGGTGGGAGCCTCTCTACTGCTGTAGCTACTGGTCTCCGAGCCTGACCCCTGACCCCTGACCCCTTTCCAATAGGAGATTCAACCTTTTCAACCCCAATCAGGTACAGATAGAATACAAATAAAAACTGGTGGGGGATATCCTCTCCATTAGAGATGTGCAAGACGGGGAAAATTAAAGTGATACTAAAGTATCGTTTTATTTTTATTTTATATATGTAGCGAAGTCCCGGGCCTCTTTAGGTTTAATGGTGACCTCCAGAGTCAGAGAGAGCTGACATCCTTCTGTGTAGAGTTGGTTACACATGCCCGTGGGTGGGTGTAATGAAAGGTGGATTGATGGGCGCCAGACACTTCTTGAATGCAAACAGATTTATTGTCTCTTAACCACTTAAGGAGCGAGCCTGTTTTTCAGGCTTGGTGTTTACACGTTAAAAACATTATTTTTTGCTAGAAAATTACTTAGAACCCCCAAACATTATACTTTTTTTTCTAACACCCTAGAGAATAAAATGGCGGTCTTTGCAATACTTTTTGTCGCACCGTATTTGCGCAGAGGTCTTACAAGCGCACTTTTTTGAAGAAAAAAAAAAAACAGTAAACCCAATTTTTTTATATTGTGAAAGATGATGTTACTCCGAGTAAATTGATACCCAACATGTCACGCTTCAAAATTGCGTCCACTCGTGGAATAGCGACAAACTTTTACACTTAAAAATCTCGATAGGTGACGTTTAAAAAATTCTACAGGTTGCATGTTTTGAGTTACAGAGGAGGTCTAGGGCTAGAATTATTGCGCTCACTCTACCGATCGCGGCGATACCTCACATGTGTGGTTTGAATACCGTTTACATATGTGGGCGCTACTCACGTATGCGTTTGCTTCTGCGCGCGAGCTTGGCGGGACGGGGAGCTTTAAAAAAAAAAAAATTTTACTTTACTTGATTTTATTTATTTGATACACTGTTTTTGAAAAAAAAAAATTGGGTCAAAATTTTTATCGGGACTGCGACATTATGGCGGACACATCGGACGCTTTTATAGCGCAAAAGATAAAAACCGCAGAGGTGATCAAATACCACCAAAAGAAAGCTCTATTTGTGGGGAAAAAGGACGTCAATTTTGTTTGGGTACAGCGTCGCACTTGCAATTGTCTGTTAACCACTTCGGCCCCGGACCATTTCGCTGGCCAATGACCTGGCCCCTTTTCGCGATTCGGCACTGCGTCGCTTCAACTGACAATTGCGCGGTCGTGCGACGTGGCTCCCAAACAAAATTGGCGTAATTTTTTCCTCCACAAATAGAGATTTCTTTTGGTGGTATTTGATCACCTCTGCGGTTTTTATTTTTTGCACTAAAAATAGAGCGATAATTAGAAAAAAATATATATTTTTTACTTTTTGCTACAATAAATATCCCGATTTTTTTTTTATAACATTTTTCCCTCAGTTTAGGCCGATACGTATTCTTCTACATATTTTTGGTAAAAAAAACATTGCAATAAGCGTTTAACGATTGGTATGCGCAAAATGTATAGCGTTTACAAAATAGGGGATAGTTTTATGGCATTTTTATTAATATTTACTTTTACTACTAATGGCGGCGATCTGCGATTTTTATCACGACTGCGACATTATGGCGGACACATCGGACAATTTTGACACATTTTTGGGACCATTGTCATTTTTACAGCGATCAATGCTATAAAAATGCGCTGATTACTGTAAAAATTATACTGGCAGTAAAGGGGTTAACCACTAGGTGGCGCTGAAGGTGTTAAGTGTGACCTAGGGAGTGAGTCTAACTGTTAGGCGGCGTGGCTTGTCGTGACACGTCACTGATCGCTGCTCCCGATGACAGGGAACAGACGATCAGTGACATGTCACTAGGAAGAACGGGGAGATGTTGTGTACATCTTCAGGTCTGTGAGCCGATCGCGGGACCCCGGCGGACACCGAGTACATGGTCACGGAGCTGGCGACCACACGGCCAGCAAATTAAAGTGAACGTACATATATATATACAGTGGAACCTCGGTTTAAGAGTAACTTGGTTTGAGAGCGTTGTGATTTGCGAGCAACTTTTTTTTTTTAAATCTGACTCGGTTTGCGAGTGTTGACTCGCAAGATGAGCAGAATTCAAGCTAAATAGACCTGCAGTACCTCATTTGGCCTGAGGTACGGGGGCGCAGGAGCTGCGAAAAGCCGAACATTGGCCTGCAGTACCTCATTTGGCCTGAGGTACGGGGGTGCAAGAAACAAGCCAAAGTGTTTTCAGCGTCTCTGTCGCCCCCCCCACCTCTGGCCACATGCGGTATTACATCCCATTGAAGTCAATGCGGAACAAATTATTTTCGTTTCCATTGACTTCAATGGGAAAACTCGCTTTGATATGCAAGTACTTTGGATTACGAGCATTCTCCTGGAACAGATTATGATCGTAATCCGAGGTTCGACCGTACATCCATTTGCCCAGCCATGCCGTTCTGTCGACCATAAAAGAGCGTGCGGCGGTCCTTAAGTGGTAAAGCAATGCAGTGCCGTATCGCCAAAAAATGGCCTAGTCATTAAGGGGGGGGGGAATCCTTGAGGTCCTCAAGTGATTACCGTATATACACGAGTGTAAGCGACCCGAATATAAGCCGAGGCACCTTATTTTACCACAAAAATGGGAAAACATATTGACTTGAGTATAAGCCTAGGGTGTCCATCTGGATGCCTCACTGTGCCCATGCCTCACTGTGCCTATACCTCACTGTGTTCATGCCTCACTGTGCCCATGCCTCACTGTGCCCATGCCTCACTGTGCCCATACCTCACTGTGCCCATGCCTCACTGTGCCCATACCTCACTGTGTTCATGCCTCACTGTGCCCATGCCTCACTGTGTCCATGCCTCACTGTGCCCATGCCCCACTGTGCCTCACTGTATCCATGCCTCACTGTATCCATTCCTCACTGTGTACATGCCTCACTGTGCCCATGCCTCACTGTGCCCATGCCTCACTGTGCCCATGCCTTACTGTGTCCATGCCTCACTGTGCCCATGCCTCACTGTGCCCATGCCTCACTGTGCCCATGCCTCACTGTGCCCATGCCTTACTGTGTCCATGCCTCACTGTGTCCATGCCTCACTGTGTCAATGCCTCACTGTGCCCATGCCTCACTGTGCCCATGCCCCACTGTGCCTCACTGTATCCATGCCTCACTGTATCCATTCCTCACTGTGTCCATGCCTCACTGTGCCCATGCCTCACTGTGCCCATGCCTCACTGTGCCCATGCCTCACTGTGTCAATGCCTCACTGTATCCATGCCTCACTGTGTCCATGTCTCACTGTATCCATGCCTCACTGTGTCCATGCCTCACTGTGTCCATGCCTCACTGTGCCCATGCCCCACTGTGCCTCACTGTATCCATGCCTCACTGTGTCCATGTCTCACTGTATCCATGCCTCACTGTGTCCATGCCTCACTGTGTCCATGCCTCACTGTGCCCATGCCCCACTGTGCCTCACTGTATCCATGTCTCACTGTGTCCATGCCTCACTGTATCCATGTCTCACTGTGTCCATGCCTCACTGTGTCCATGATTAGACTGATGTTTAACATGAGTCTATGGAAGGGGTGCCCGGCTTTGAAAAACTGGTGCACCCCAACCGTAGGTCCCCCGGACAATAAACTTTGCACACTTGTAGAGAAGAAATTGGGCTATATGTGTGCCAAGTTCCGGGTCCAGGGGACCTAGAGCCGGTCAGTACCGGGTCCCCAAAGTCACCAGAGCAATTACCGTTTAACATGGGAGACTATGGAAGGGGTGCCCGGCTTTGAAAAATCGGTGCTCCCCAGGCGTAGGTCCCCCAGACAACAACTTGTAGAGGAAGAGTGGGGCTACATGTGTGCCAGGATTGGGGACCTGCGGGAGATCAGGCGCAAAAAGGTACCTCGAGTATAAGACGAGGGGGGGCATTTTCAGCAGAAAAAAATGTGCAGAAAAACTGGGCTTATACTCGAGTATATACGGTAAGTAGGAATCATCATCTTATTTCACTTTTATACCTTACAGTATTTATTGCAATTAGTTTCCATTTCATATCCAAATTCATTTTCAAATTTATTCTCAAATGCGGATTATTCGCTTCGTTATCATTTATTTCGAGTCGTTGAAATTCATTAAAATTGGTGAATTTGGAAATTTGGATACATCCGAATCTCCAAATCAAGAAAATTTCTTCCAACTTTCGATTCGGAAATAAACGAATGTCGGCTCTCCATACTTTACCCGAAATGAAAAGAAAAGTTGGGCGTTCTCGAATCCTTCTCGCCATGGACGCCTCCCTCGAGTTGCTTGGCTAGACTCGGCCATAAGCCGCCGTAATCCTTTAATAAATTCTGCTGAGCTAAGAAAATACAATTACTGGGATTTGTTTGCATTGTACGGATGGTGGGGGGGGGGGGGAGGGGAGCTGTGTATGGAAGGCGGGAGGAGTCTCAGGGACTAACCAAAGTCTTATTTCTCCTGTAAATATTATGACAGGCGTGAGATTCTGGAAAACAGAAACCCCAACGTGCGGGGGCGGGGTCACCGATTGTTTTCCTAACATCCTGGAGGATAATGATGACTGATGATACCAATGTCTGCCCCATCACTAGTGGGCAGAGGAGGGTATGGGGGGGGGGTCAGGAAGTCTCCAGTTTAAACCCTTCAATACCGGGCACTCTCACCCCTTCCTTGCCCAGGTTAATTTTCACCTTTCAGTGCTGTCACACTTTGAATGACAATTACACGGTCATGTAACACTATACCCAGTACAGGTGTGATGGACAATCGTCCCAGTACAGGTGTGATGGACAATCGTCCCAGTACAGGTGTGATGGACAATCGTCCCAGTACAGGTGTGATGGACAATCGTCCCAGTACAGGTGTGATGGACCACCGTCCTAGTGCGGGTGTAATAGATAATCGTCCCAGTACAGGTGTGATGGACAATCGTCCCAGTACAGGTGTGATGGACAATCGTCCCAGTACAGGTGTGATGGACAATCGTCCCAGTACAGGTGTGATGGACAATCGTCCCAGTACAGGTGTGATGGACAATCGTCCCAGTACAAGTGTGATGGACAATCATCCCAGTACAGGTGTGATGGACAATCGTCCCAGTACAAGTGTGATGGATACTTGTCCCAGTACGGGTGTGATGGACAATCATCCCAGTACAGGTGTGATGGACAATCATCCCAGTAATCATCCCAGTACAGGTGTGATGGACAATTGTCCCAGTACAAGTGTGATGGACAATCGTCCCAGTACAGGTTTGATGGAAAATCGTCCCAGTACAGGTGTGATGGACAATCTTCCCAGTACAAGTGTGATGGACAATCGTCCCAGTACAGGTGTGATGGACAATCATCCCAGTACAGGTGTGATGGACAATCTTCCCAGTACAGGTGTGATGGACAATCGTCCCAGTACAGGTGTGATGGACAATCTTCCCAGTACAGGTGTGATGGACAATCGTATCAGTACAGGTGTGATGGACAATTGTCCCAGTACAGGTGTGATAGATAATTTTCCCAGTACAAGTGTGATGGACAATCGTCCCAGTACAGGTGTGAGGGACAATTGTCCCAGTACAGGTGTGATGGACAATCGTCCCAGTACAGGTGTGATGGACAATCGTCCCAGTACAGGTGTGATGGACAATCGTCCCAGTACAAGTGTGATGGATACTTGTCCCAGGATGGGTGTGAGGGACAATCATTCCAGTACAGGTGTGATAGATAATCGTCCCAGTACAGGTGTGATGGACAATCGTCCCAGTACAGGTGTGATGGACAATCGTCCCAGTACAAGTGTGATGGACAATCGTCCCAGTACAAGTGTGATGGACAATCGTCCCAGTACAGGTGTGATGGACAATCGTCCCAGTATAGGTGTGATGGACAATCGTCCCAGTACAAGTGTGATGGACAATCTTCCCAGTACAAGTGTGATGGACAATCGTACCAGTACAGGTGTGATGGACAATTGTCCCAGTACAGGTGTGATAGATAATTTTCCCAGTACAAGTGTGATGGACAATCGTCCCAGTACAGGTGTGAGGGACAATTGTCCCAGTACAGGTGTGATGGACAATCGTCCCAGTACAGGTGTGATGGACAATCGTCCCAGTACAGGTGTGATGGACAATCGTCCCAGTACAGGTGTGATGGACAATCGTCCCAGTACAGGTGTGATGGACAATCGTCCCAGTACAAGTGTGATGGATACTTGTCCCAGGATGGGTGTGAGGGACAATCATCTCAGAACAGGTGTGATGGACAATCATCCCAGTACAGGTGTGATAGATAATCGTCCCAGTACAGGTGTGATGGACAATCGTCCCAGTACAGGTGTGATGGACAATCGTCCCAGTACAAGTGTGATGGACAATCGTCCCAGTACAGGTGTGATGGACAATCGTCCCAGTACAGGTGTGATGGACAATCGTCCCAGTACAAGTGTGATGGACAATCGTCCCAGTACAGGTGTGATGGACAATCGTCCCAGTATAGGTGTGATGGACAATCGTCCCAGTACAGGTGTGATGGACAATCGTCCCAGTACAAGTGTGATGGACAATCGTCCCAGTACAGGTGTGATGGACAATCGTCCCAGTACAGGTGTGATGGACAATCGTCCCAGTATAGGTGTGATGGACAATCGTCCCAGTACAGGTGTGATGGACAATCGTCCCAGTATAGGTGTGATGGACAATCGTCCCAGTACAGGTGTGATGGACAATGGTCCCAGTACAAGTGTGATGGACAATCGTCCCAGTACAGGTGTGATGGACAATCGTCCCAGTATAGGTGTGATGGACAATCGTCCCAGTACAGGTGTGATGGACAATCGTCCCAGTATAGGTGTGATGGAAAATCGTCCCAGTACAGGTGTGATGGACAATCGTCCCAGTACAGGTGTGATGGACAATCGTCCCAGTACAGATGTGATGGACAATCGTCCCAGTACAGGTGTGATGGACAATCGTCCCAGTACAAGTGTGATGGACAATCGTCCCAGTACAGGTGTGATGGACAATCGTCCCAGTACAGGTGTGATGGACAATCGTCCCAGTACAGGTGTGATGGACAATCGTCCCAGTACAGGTGTGATGGACAATTGTCCCAGTACAGGTGTGATGGACAATCGTCCCAGTACAGGTGTGATGGACAATCGTCCCAGTACAAGTGTGATGGACAATCGTCCCAGTACAGGTGTGATGGACAATCGTCCCAGTATAGGTGTGATGGACAATCGTCCCAGTACAGGTGTGATGGACAATCGTCCCAGTATAGGTGTGATGGACAATCATCCCAGTACAGGTGTGATGGACAATCGTCCCAGTATAGGTGTGATGGACAATCGTCCCAGTACAGGTGTGATGGACAATCGTCCCAGTACAGGTGTGAGGGACAATCATCTCAGAACAGGTGTGATGGACAATCATCCCAGTACAGGTGTGATAGATAATCGTCCCAGTACAGGTGTGATGGACAACCATCCCAATCCAAGCTACCATTTTGAGCCCCCCCAGGATCTGGTCTTGGGTCTATGGCTTTTGCTGGTGGTCCGAAGTAAAATGTAGTCGTTCTTAAATGGTGCTTCACTGTAATCTGAAGCATCAGGCTCCGGGATCAATCAAAAACACTGAAGTTTTCTGGATGGGAAAGGAAGTTGAGGGGTTTGATCTCCCGGACACCGTTCCAGTGCCCCAGGAAAAAATTAAGTTACTGGGCATTGAATTTGGACCCGCCGACTATGGCCTCAAAAACTGAGAAGGCAGACTGGAAATTGCCAATAGTAAGGTGGTCAGCTGGAAGAGATGGAAGTTATCTATGAGGGAAAGGACTGATCTGGTTGATCTCTGCAGCTGCGCATGGGGACAATGTCTCACTGCCTGTGATTAGCGCAGCACAGTTCCGACTCCCTGGCGGGCTCTGCACGTGGAATGTGCAAACACGCCGGAGCTCATCCTTAATTCTGAACATGGATGTGTATTCCTTTGATTTCTGTTGAAGTTTTGTACTTTAGCTTTGTTTTTTACTTTTGTATAAAATTTGTTACTCCAGCAGAGTATATCAGGAGAGGAGAGTTATGGAGGAAGGAGCAGAGTCCTCCAGCAGTGCAGAGTATATCAGGAGATGAGAGTTATAGAGGAAGGAGCAGAGTCCTCCAGCAGAGTATATCAGGAGAGGAGAGTTATAGAGGAAGGAGCAGAGTCCTCCAGGCAGTGCAGAGTATTTCAGGAGAGGAGAGTTATTGAGGAAGGAGCAGAGTCCTCCAGCAGAGCAGAGTATTTCAAGAGAGGAGAGTTATAGCGGAAGGAGCAGAGTCCTCCGGCAGTGCAGAGTATTTCAGGAGAGGAGAGTTATAGAGGAAGGAGCAGAGTCCTCCAGCAGAGTATATCAGGAGAGGAGAGTTATAGAGGAAGGAGCAGAGTCCTCCGGCAGTGCAGAGTATTTCAGGAGAGGAGAGTTATAGAGGAAGGAGCAGAGTCCTCCGGCAGTGCAGAGTATTTCAGGCGAGGAGAGTTATAGAGGAAGGAGCAGAATCCTCCAGCAGAGTATTTCAGGAGAGGAGAGTTATAGAGGAAGGAGCAGAGTCCTTCAGCAGAGCAGAGTATTTCAAGAGAGGAGAGTTATAGAGGAAGGAGCAGAGTCCTCCAGCAGTGCAGAGTATCTCAGGAGAGGAGAGTAGAGTAGAGGAAGGAGCAGAGTCCTCCAGCAGAGCAGAGTATCTCAGGAGAGGAGAGTTAGAGGAAGGAGCAGAGTCCTCCAGCAGTGCAGAGTATTTCAGGAGAGGAGAGTTATAGAGGAAGGAGCAGAGTCCTCCAGCAGTGCAGAGTATTTCAGGAGAGGAGGGTTCTGGAGGAAGGAGCAGAGTCCTCCAGCAGTGCAGAGTATTTCAGGAGAGGAGGGTTCTGGAGGAAGGAGCAGAGTCCTTCAGCAGAGCAGAGTATTTCAGGAGAGGAGGGTTCTGGAGGAAGGAGCAGAGTCCTCCAGCAGTGCAGAGTATTTCAGGAGAGGTAATTATAGTTTTTTTTTGCAGTTTCTGTTACCCTTGAAATGAAACAGAAAAGCGTTCCGCCTACAATACGCCATTTCCCAGAAAGCGTCTTTATGGCGGGCGTTTGGGAACAACAAGGGCGGGGGCGGAGTCAATATTAGCAGTGCTCTGGGCTGGTCCATATTGTATTGGAGAGGAGTAAATATTTAACACTGCGTGGGACAAATATGCGGTGTAGAATGGGATTTCAGTCCCGTGTGCACAGCGGATCCAGTCATCAGATCAATTTTTTTTTCAAGACGGTTTATTTGTCCAAAAACCATTAATAACGAGAAGGTGCCGCGGTCTGTGTGCGTCCGAAACGCCTGATTGTGTCCCTCGTGGGGTGAAGGTTCAGATGTTCCAATACCTGGATGGTACATTGTGTCTGAATACATAGGCCCAGATTCACACAAAAAAACTTACGCCGACGTACAGCGCGTTACGCCGGCGTAAGTGCCAATGTGCGCCGGCGTATGTGTGCGGCAGACCCATGAACCAAAATGCGCCTAATAACAGGCTACGTCCCGCCAACGTAGTGTGAGCACGCCGACGTAGGGTGGGCGCACATGTGGGCTGGGCGCACGGTGCTGCTCCTATTGATTAGCCATGCAAACATGCAAATTAGGGGGAATACACCGATTCCACGAACGTGCGTGCGCCCGGCGCATTCTACGCGAGATGCGCGCAAGTTGTACGTCCGGCGTAAAGTTATTCCCCATACATGAGGCGCAACCCCAGACATGCACAGGTCAGCTGGAGAGCAGCTGCAGCAGACCCATTACGGACGAGCGGTACGCGGTGATCCGGCGTAGCGTAGGCGGTTGTGCCGGCGTGGTTGTGCGCAGGCGCAGGGGAGTGCTGTGCATGCGTCCACGTCATGCCGCATGGGCAGTTCGTGATACGCCGGGCGTAAAACACGGCGCAACGCCGGTGTACCTGTCTGGCGCTCGGGCCAACATTTGCATGGGGGCACGCCCTCTTCCACCTACGCCGGCGTGCGCCTTCGAACCCCACGCCACGCTGGCGCGGCGTTGGGTGCACTGGCTTGTTGAATGCAATGCTTGCCTCGCCGCGCTACGTAGCCGTGCGGTACGGCGGCGTAGCGTGCGCCGTGCTCTCTGTGAATCTGGGCCAAAGTATTATTTTAGAATACAGTGGAACCTCTGATTGCGAGTAACGCGGTTTGCAAGTGTTGTCCCGCAAAATAAACAGGATTCAGGTGGGGGGGGTGCCGGAGCCAAGCAGAGCTGAACGTCGCCGATCGCAGCTGAGGACCGCACGGCTGACCTCGGCAGATCTCGGGAACAAAGTCTGCCCGAGGGTTGCCGAGGTGTCCTTGAGCCTTTTCGTTTCCGAGGCTCTCTGGCGCCCCCCGCCGCCTCTGGCCACACGCGGTATTGCATGCCTTTGAAGTCAATTCGAAACAAATTATTTTAGTTTTCCATTGACTTCAATGGAGAAAGTCGCTTTGATATTCGAGTGCTTTGGTTTGCGAGCGTTCTCCTGGAACGGATTATGCTTGTAATCAGAGGTTCCGCTGTGAATGTAAATAAAAAGAGCGGATCATCTGCCTGCAGAGCATCATGTGGTAACACTCGACAGAGGCGGCTCTAGGCTTTGTGAGGCCTCAGGCAAAACTTGACATGGCCCCCCCCACTCACGCCCATGATGGGAAAAATAATTCAAGGAAAAGAGCCTCTTTCCCACAACCCTGGCCAGTGGTTGTGGGGGTCTGCGGGCAGGGGGCTTATCGGAATCTGGAAGCCCCCTATAACAAGGCGGCCCCCAGATCCTGCTCTTTAATAACTAAGGGGCAGGGGCCACCTGGTGAACCCGCCCCCTTGTGACGTCATTGACTGAGGGCATGCTGGTTCATTGATGTCACAAGGGGTTGTGTCACCGATATTCACTTGTTGTTGCATTGGGTAAGTAAGGCGGCCACGAGGCCTCTGTGAGTGCGAGGCCTTAGGAGACCACCTAATTGGCCTAATTAAAGAGCCGCCTCTGACACTCGATCAGGCTGGAAATTCAGCGAAGTCCCGGACTCTTTAGGCCTAATGGTGACCTCCAGGGTCCGGGACGGCTGACATCCTCCGGCGCAGAGTGGGTTACAAGGCATGGTGGGTGTAGTGCAAGGATGGATTGAGGAGCGCCAAACACTTCTTGAATGCAAAGAGATCTCTTAAACAGAGCTGTGGGAGAGAGGGTTGGGGCCAGGACACCCTTTAGTAGACACCCTTTAGTAGAGACTTCTATAGGAGGACAGCCATACAGGGAAAGGCATCCAGCAAGACACCACATCTGCATGAGTAGGAATGCTGTCTCCTATGGCAACAGTCTTGTAGCAGTTTCTAATAGGGTTGCCACCTGTCTGGGATTCACCCGGACAGTCCGGGTTTTAAATCCTGTGTCCGGGTTTCAGTCACTCTGAAACCCGCACACATCAGTGGCAACCCTGCACCACCAGTCCTCCTATCCCCCTCTCTCCTCCTGTCAGCTACCAGTGCTTTAATTATATTGGTGGGGGGAGGCGCTTTAACTTGGGAACAGACTGGCCTGGGGGGGGGGGAGATTATACTGGGGGGACAGATGGACCCAGGGGGGGGGGATGTACTGTGGGACAGACTGACCAAAGAGGGATTATACTGGAGGACAACCTGACCTGGGGGGATGTACTGGGCGACAGATGGACCTGGGGGATGTACTGGGCGACAGATGGACCTGGGGGGATGTACTGGGGGACAGACTGACCGGGGGGGGGGGGGGGACTGGTGGACCTGGGAGGGATTTTCCCCAATTCGGGGATGCTCTAGGAACGTAGCCCCCCCGGGGGGTTGACTATATATATTATTCATATAAATATATATTTTTTTCCTCTCATATATGTAGTTCTTATATCATCAGCACCACCTAGTGGCCATAATGCATTTTTTTTCCCATAAATACCTTATTCAGGGAAAAAAATGCATTATGGTCATTAGGTGGCGCTGATAATTTAACCACTTGCTTACTGGCCACATATACCCCCCTCCTGCCCAGGTGAAATTTCAGCTTCCGGCACTGCGTCGCTTTAACTGACAATTGCGCGGTCGTGCGACGTGACTCCCAAACAAAATTGGCGTCCTTTTTTCCCCACAGATAGAGATTTCTTTTGGTGGTTATTTGATCGCCTCTGCGGTTTTTATTTTTTGCGCTATTAAAATAAGAGCGACAATTTTGAAAAAAAAAATACAATATTTTTTACTTGTTGCTATAATAAATAGCCCAATTAAAAAAAAAAAAACATTTTTTTTTCTCAGTCTAGGCCGATACGTATTCTACATATTTTTGGTAAAAGTTATAGCGCCTACAAAATAATGGACAGAATTTTTATTTATTTTTCTTTTACTAGTAATGGCGGCGATCCGCGATTTTTATTGGGACTGCGACATTGTGGCGGACACATCGGACACATTTTTGGCGCCATTCACATTTATACTGCGAACAGTGCTATAAAAATGCGCTCTGATTGGCCCGTTGGCGGCGATCTGTGATTGGCTGTGTCCAAGGGACACGGCCAACACAGAGTTTCCCCGCTGCGTGCTCGGGAGCGCGCGCGGGGAACGCCAAAAGGGGCGGCCGTCAAAAGAGGCGTCCTGTTGAAAATTCAGGTCCGCGCTGTAGCCATCTTTTGGCCTCAGGTGGTTAAGAACTACATACAGTATATTATAAATAAATAAATATATATATATATACACACACGGTATCTCACAAAAGTAAGTACACCCCTCACATTTTGTAAATCTTTTCTTGTATCTTTTCATGTGACAACACTGAAGAAATTACACTTTGTATCTCCAATGTTGTGTAGTGAGTGTACATGAGGGGGAGGGGTGTACACAGGGGGAGGGGTCTTTGTATCTACAATGTTGTGTAGTGAGTGTACACAGGGGGGAGGGGTCTTTGTATATCCAATGTTGTGTAGTGAGTGTACATAGGGGGGAGGGGTGTACACAGAGGGGAAGGGGTCTTTGTATCTCCAATGTTGTGTAGTGAGTGTACATAGGGGGGAGGAGTGTACACAGGGGGAGGGGTCTTTGTATCTCCATGTTGTGTAGTGAGTGTACATGGGGGGGGAGGGTGTACACAGGGGGAGGGGGTCTTTGTATCTCCAATGTTGTGTAGTGAGTGTACATGGGGGGGAGGGGTGTACACAGGGGGAGGGGTCTTTGTATCTCCAATGTTGTGTAGTGAGTGTACATAGGGGGGAGGGGTGTACACAGGGGGAGGGGTCTTTGTATCTCCAATGTTGTGTAGTGAGTGTACAGCTTGTATAACGGCGTACATTTGCCGTCCCCTCAAAATAATTCAACACACCGCCATCCGACCCACTCCGATCCGCCAAAGTATGATGGAGGAAAAACCTACTTTTCCATCCGTCTGGCGGATCGGATCGGATGAACACGGACAGACGGTCCGTGTTCATCCGATCCCCCCATAGGGGAGAGCGGAGAAAAGACAAGGCGGTCCCTGCACAGTGTGCGAGGACCTCCCTGTCATCCGACGGCTCAGCGGGGATCAACGGAGCGATCCCCGCTGAGCAAACAAAGGTGCACGGGGTGGATCATTACTGATCCGCCTGTGTGAAAGAGCCCTCAAGGACCCCTTCACGCCGATATACGTCGGCAGAATGGCCCGGCTGGGCACAATCACGTACGTGGCCCTTTAAGGCCAGCCGTGGGGTCGCGCGCGCCGCGATCCGCTCCAAAGCTCCGTGACCGTGGCCCCCGGGACCCGCTGACCCAGATCGCCGCCGGTGTCCCGCGATCGGTCCCCGGAGCTGAAGAACGGAGAGAGGGGAGTGTAAACACACCTTCCCCATTCTTCACTGTGGCGCCGTCATTGATCGTGTGTTCCCTGATATAGGGAAAGGCGATCAATGACGTCACACCTACAGCCACACCCCCTACAGTTAGAAACACACATGAGGTCACACTTAACCCCTACAGCGCCCCCTAGTGGTTAACTCCTAAACTGCAATTGTAATTTTCACAGTAATCAGTGCATTTTTATAGCATTTTTTGCTGTGAAAATGACAATGGTCCCAAAAATTTGTCAAAATTGTCCGAAGTGTCCGCCGTAATGTCGCAGTCACGAAAAAAATCACAGTAGTAAAAAAAAATAATAATAATAAAAATGCCATAAAACTATCCCCTATTTTGTAAACGCTATAAATTTTGCGCAAGCCAACCAATAAACGCTTATTGCGATTTTTTACCAAAAATATGTAGAAGAATACGTATCGGCCTAAACTGAGGAAAAAAACGATTTTTTATATATTTTTGGGGATATTTATTATAGCAAAAAGTAAAAAATATTGCATTTTTTTCAAAATTGTCGCTCCATTTTTGTTTATAGCGCAAAAAATAAAAATCGCAGAGGCGATCAAATACCACCAAAAGAAAGCTCTATTTGTGGGAAGAAAAGGACGCAAATTTTGTTTGGGAGCCACGTCGCACGACCGCGCAATTGTCAGTTAAAGCCACGCAGTGCCGAATCGCAAAAAGGGGCCTGGTCATTTACCTGCATTTTGGTCCAGGTCTTAAGTGGTTAAATACATTTTTTTTTAGTATATATATATATATATATATATATATATATATATATATATTTTTTTTTTTTTGTTTCTTTTTTTTGTAAAGGGCCCCCTCCCGCTTCTCAATTTGAGACGGCAGCACCCCCGCTCCAGGCCCATGCCTGAAGCTGTGTAATGGGCCCCATAATTCCTGCTGGCGGCCCTGGCCGCCGCCACGTCTAATGATTGGTAAGCTACAATGTATTGTATTTTTGGGGTTTTGGGTTTATTACCGCTTTAGGATGCGATCTTTTCTTCCCCCGCCATACAGCACAGATAATTCAAAGACCTCCCGCGGCTCGCAATGACCGTTCCCGTCCTGGCCTGGGAATCCGTCACTCCGCGGGGATATTATAAGCGCCGACGTTTGTTATGAACGGTGATTACGTCTTGTATTTCTAAATTCTAAACTCCGCTGAATGGCGCACAGTGGGCCGTTTCGATGTTTTATTGCAAAATACGTTTTATCGCCACGGCCCCCCCCCCCGTCGCCTGAAGTGAGCGTTATGGTCTGATAATTACATAAAAATGATCGATGGCGGAAGGCGATGATCGCTGCGTTGGCAATAATTCCCACTAAATTCCTGATAATAAAACATCGGACGCAATTTACGATATATTAATGAGTGGATGTGGGGCGCCCCCTGCTGTCCGAGTCATTAGTATTATTTAGGCTATCAGTGATAGGAAAGGACGCAGGACTCCCATTGACCTCAGATTGCCCCCCCCCCCCCCGCCCTCCGTAGGATTGCGTCACTCGCTATTGCCTCATGCGTCTGCCGTTTGGCCGGACATCCTGACACTCTCTTATCAATCAGCTGTGTTTGCCAGGCTGGGAACTCGGTCAGTGAGGGGCCGGAGACCGACGCCAGCTCCTGATTGGTGCGCAAAGTCCTCCTCGCTGGTGGGAGACGGCCAACGACCACGTGGCTGCTTTCCAACATAATAGGAGGACGTGACGAAGGACGACACTGGGGGGGGAGGGGGGGGACACCAAACAGCATGAAAAAAAAAGTATTTCTGATTTCCATAAACTTTTTGTACTCATCAGTTGTGATGTTTATTTATTTTTTATATATATATAATTTTTTTTTTATTAAAGGGCTCAGAGGGCCCCCGGATGGCAACCCCCCCCCCCCTTTTTTTTTTTTATAAATGTTTATTTTATTTTTTTTTTATATATATATATATATATACTATATATATATATATATATATATATATATATATATATATTATTATTATTATTAAAATGCCCAGAGGTTTATTTATTATTTATTATTTTTACCACTTCACGCCCGGTCAATCGCAGATTGACGTCCGGCAGCGACGGACTGACCATTGAGTCACGCGGGCACTGCCCGAGGGCCCCATGCCACTAGGGGGCCCCATCAGGGTTGCCAGGCTCGGTAAAACCAGGGACAGTATGTAAAAATCTGTGTTTTTTTTACTTCTGTCCCTGATATGTCAGAAACCTTCATGCTTTTGATGTGAAAATCCAGAGAATTTAGCTGCCTCCTGGCTTGGTGGCCATCTGTAAGCCCGGGGGCCCCATAATCTTCTATTGCCCGGGGGCCCCATGAGTTGTCAGTCCGCCCCTGGTGTCCTGGAAGCGGTTCTGAAATCCTGACTGGACGTCTATTGACGTCCTGCAGGATTTAATGCCGCGCGCGCCCGTGGGGGCGCGCAGTGCGGCGATCGGTGATGCCGGGTGTCATTCTGACACCCTGCATCTCCGATCTCGATAACGAGTCTCCGGCGGAGACTCATTACCACGTGATCGGCCGTGTCCAATCACGGCTGATCACGATGCAAACAGGAAGAGCCGTTGATGGCTCTTCCTCACTCGCACCTGAAAGACGCGAGTAGAGGAGAGCCGATCAGCGGCTCTCCTGACAGTGGGGGGGTTCGCGCTGATTGTTTATCAGCGCAGTCCCCCCTCGGATGCCCACACTGGACCTCCAGGGAAGGCAAAAAAAAAAAGGGGGCAAAAAAATGTATTTTTTTTAAATGGCCAGTAAAAAAAAAAGATGCCAATCAGTGCCCACAAATGGGCACTGACTGGCAACATGGATCCATCAGTGCCACCCCACAGTGTCCATCAGTGCCACCCCTCAGTGCCAATCCATGCCCAGTGCCCACCTATCAGTGCCCATCTGTGCCACCCATAAGTACCCATTAGTGCCACCCATCTGTGCCACCCATGAGTGCCCATCTGTGCCACCTATGAGTGCCCAGTGCCGACATATGAGTGCCCATCAGTGCCGCCCATGAATGCCCATCAGTGCCGCCTACAAGTGCCCATCAGTGCCGCCTACAAGTGCCGCATACCATTGCCGCCTATCAGTGCCCATCAGTGCCACCTCATCGGTGCCCATCAGTACTACCTCATCGGTGTCCATCAGTGCCACCTCATCGGTGCCCATCAGTGCCGCCAAATCAGTGCCCGTAATTGAAAGAGAAAACGTACTTATTTACAAAAAAATTAACAGAAAAAAATAAAAACATTTTTTTTCTAAATTTTCAGTCTTTTATTAGTTGTTGCGCAAAAAAAAAAAATCGCAGAGGTGATCAAATACCACCAAAAGAAATCTCTATTTGTGGAGAAAAAAAGGACGCCAATTTCGTTTGGGTACAGTGTAGCACGACCGCACAATTGTCATTCAAAGTGTGACAGCGTTAAAAGCTGAAAATTGGCCTGGGCAGGAAGGTGCGGAAGTGGTATGGAAGTGGTTAAAGGGCCCAGAGGTCACAGAGATCCTCAGGGCCCCAGATGGAAAGCCTCATTTTTTTTATATATACAGTGCCTTGCGAAAGTATTCGGCCCCCTTGAAACTTTGCGACCTTTTGCCACATTTCAGGCTTCAAACATAAAGATATAAAACTGTCATTTTTTGTGAAGAACCAACAACAAGTGGGACACAATCATGAAGTGGAACGAAATTTATTGGATATTTCAAACTTTTTTTTAACAAATTTCGATTGGATTCAGGTCTGGACTTTGACTTGGCCATTCTAACACCTGGATATGTTTATTTGTGAACCATTCCATTGTAAATTTTGCTTTGTGTTTTGGATCATTGTCCTGTTGGAAGACAAATCTCCGTCCCAGTCTCAGGTCTTTTGCAGACTCCATCAGGTTTTCTTCCAGAATGGTCCTGTATTTGGCTCCATCCATCTTCCCATCAATTTTAACCATCTTCCCTGTCCCTGCTGAAAAAAAGCAGGCCCAAACCATGATGCTGCCACCACCATGTTTCACAGTGGGGATGGTGTGTGCAGGGTGATGAGCTGTGTTTCTTTTACGCCAAACATAACTGTCACGGAATGTCCCCGCACTCCGACCGAGTGCTTCCGTCATATACTGCTTCCTATCGGTCTGGACATAGATATCAGATATTCCAGCTGCCTTTAACACACGAGACGAGACTTGTCTGTGTGCTAAGTATGGACTGTTTAATAGGACCAAAAACACAATCTTATATACAGCAAAGAGGAGGCAACCAGAACAATAATCAACATGAGGAGACCAGACGCCCCCGCCTCCTCAGTATATAATGCACAATCTCTTAAGCGTAAACACAGAGCATCTTCACACACACACACACAATAGATTCACTTAACACAAAGAATAGGGAGATGGATGGTGGTGAGGACATTAGCATACATAATGAGAGGTCTAGGAGCCAGGCTGACTCTCAGTTTCATTCCAGTTACAAGCATGTCAGTAATCAAAGAAACAATGAGACTCTCCACCCCCCCTCATCACACACTGGGGGCTTCAATCACATTCTTTTAGTTAATGACATTCAGAGGAGTTAATTACTACAGCTGACAAGTCACTGTCCTATTGACCTTCCGGTTCAACATAAACCACTTGTAATATTCCAAGATCTCCTGCAAACATGAATTATTAGTAATATCCCATCTCATGTAATTTGATATAATTTCTCAGTCACCCTATGGCCCTATTGGATATAAGGTGACCCTAGACACAGGAGTGTCTGAGTCTGTCACAATAACGTTTTGCATTGTTGCCAAAACGTTGGATTTTGGTTTCATGTGACCAGAGCACCTTCTTCCACATGTTTGGTGTGTCTCCCAGGTGGCTTGTGGGAAACTTTAAACGACACTTTTTAGGGATATATTTAAGAAATGGCTTTCTTCTTGCCACTCTTCCATAAAGGGCAGATTTGTGCAGTATACAGGGACTGATTGTTGTCCTATGGACAGAGTCTCCCACCTCAGCTGTAGATCTCTGCAGTTCCTCCAGAGTGATCATGGGCCTCTTGGCTGCATCTCTGATCAGTCTTCTCCTTGTATGAGCTGAAAGTTTAGAGGGACGGCCGGGTCTTCGTAGATTTGCAGTGGTCTGATACTCCCTCCATTTCATTATTATCGCTTGCACAATGCTCCTTGGGATGTTTAAAGCTTGGGAAATCTTTTTGTATCCAAATCCGGCTTTAAACTTCTCCACAACAGTATCTCAGACCTGCCTGGTGTGTTCCTTGTTCTTCATGATGCTCTCTGCGCGTTACACAGACCTCTGAGACTATCAAAGTGCAGGTGCATTTATACGGAGACTTGATTACACACAGGTGGATTCTATTCATCATCATTAGTCATTTAGGTCAACATTGGATCATTCAGAGATCCTCACTGAACTTCTGGAGAGAGTTTGCTGCACTGAAAGTAAAGGGGGCTGAATCATTTTGCACGCCCAATTTTTCAGTTTTTTATTTGTTAACAAAGTTTGAAATATCCAATAAATTTCGTTCCACTTGTTGTTGATTCTTCACAAAAAATTACAGTTTTATATCTTTGTGTTTGAAGCCTGAAATGTGGCAAAAGGTCGCAAAGTTCAAGGGGGCCGAATACTTTCGCAAGGCACTATATATATATATATATATATATATATATATATTATGTATATTATTTTTGTTATTTTCATTAAAGGGTCCAGAGGTCCACAGGGCCCCGGATGGCAACCCCCCTTTTTTTATATCAACATTTTTTTTATTTTTTTTTCATATATTTTTTTTCTTTTTCTTATTACAGGGCCCGGAGGTCCCCAGGGACCGGATCACTACCCCCTTTTATATACATATATATTTTATACAAATTTTGGGGCATCTTACACAGCTTTAGGCAGGGCCCCAAGCGTAATCTCTTCTTTCCTGTGGTGACATAATAAGCAGGGGGGGGGGGGAGGCCCTGGGGACCATCAGGCCCGTTACAGGTGTAATGCAAATAATAAATAAATGAGATAAAAGAAAAACAATAAAAAAAAAAATGGGTGGGCAGCCGGGCCCCTGGGGACCATCTGGCCTGGCCCCTTTACAGGTGTAATGCCTGTACCCCCCTGATAAGGGCCCTGATCGGTCGTCTTCTTCCGTCATCCAATGGGCACACTTCAGTAGGAGAAACCAGGGCTGGGACAAGGGGGTTGCTGACGAAAAAAAAAACAAGTGTAATCTCTTCTCTCCTGATGCGAGATAATAAGCAGGGGGGGTGGGGGGGTGGGGACCATCGGTCCCCTTACAAGTGTAATGCAAATTAAAATAAATAAATAAATGGAGGGGGGCCAGCCGGGCATGTAAGGGGCCCTGAGATCCATTGGGCCCCTTACAGGTATAATGGAATTTTTCCCATAATACTCCCTTCCCCCGCTCATCTTAGATCCAGTCCTTCCAGATATCTTGTCTTTTTCCAGTGCTCCCGGCAAGAGCTCTGCATGTCATTCAGCCCACCCCCCCCCCCCCTGCTGTAAATAACATTAATTTCACTCCGCAGTGCCAACATTTTCTGTATCGGTGCCCAGTGGTAGAAGAGTCACCAAGGATCCTGCTGGCACCATCAGCCCTACTACTGAGATTAAAGCTTTATGGTCCCAGTAGGGCCGCCATCATTGGGGGGGGGGGGGTACAGGCAGTACACCTGTAAGGGGCCCAGATGTCCCCAGGGGCCTGGATGACAACCCCCTTTTTTTTTCTGTAAGGGGCCCGGAGGTCCTCAGGACCCCAGATGGCAACCCCCTTTTTTTTTATAGAATTTTTTATACATATATTATATATATATATATTAGGGCTGTTACCGATCAAAATTTTTGTGTTCGATTAATCGTTTTGTTTTTTTAATCGATTAATCGACTAATTTTGATTAATTATAACGCACATAAAGATCCAAATACTTTTAGCTGATCTCCTTGCAGGCTGATTGGATGGAGAGCAGGATACAAAAAACACACAAAGGCAGCGCTCGATGGGAATAGCATTAGAACTTTTATAGTCTTCAAGTAGGTAACAAAATAAATATTGCACTGGAGATAAAATTGATGTAGCTACATAAACTGTAAAAATGGTGCGAGTAATACCAAACGGGAGCAAAAGCAGTCATAAAAACTTGTAGCCAAGTATGATACTGGTATAAAAATGTGTAGAACGATACCACTGCTGAATCCAAATGAGAGGTTAACATCAGTCCGTCGGCATTTAGATATCCCATTAAGGGAACTATCACAACTCCCAGTGGATGGTTATAGAATCCCAGGTTGATAGAGGGAAGTGTAACAGCCCTTGCGTGTGGCAGATAGTAAGGTCCCGCCGGCATGCAGATATGAAGGCGCAGCAAAGGAGCCCTTCAGATGGACACGGCAAGCCCCGCCGGTGTCCGTGACTTTACCGGATCGCCGACAGAACTCCCTGAAGGCCCAGAAGCCAGCGGAGAGGTGAGTACCAATCAAAAGAATTTTAATCGATCAAAAAGATTAAAAATAATCGATTAATTAAAAGTCAATTTGCACATCCCTAATATATATATAAATTTTTTTTGTATTTTAATAAAGGGCCCAGAGGTCCCCAGGGTCCTGTATGGCAACCCCCCCCTTTTTTTTAATGAATTTTTTATATAAAAAAATATATATATATTTTTTTTTTCTTTCTTTTTTTTTTTTTTCTTTTTATTAAAGGTCCCGGAGATCCCCAGGGCCCTGCATGGCAACCCCCCCCCTCTCTTTTTTTTTTTTTAAATACACTTTTTTTTATATATCTTTTTTTTTTTTCTTTTTATGAAAGGGCCCAGAGGTAACCAAGTGCCCGGAGATCCCCAGGGCCCTGGATGGGAACCCCCCCCCCCCTTTTTTTTTGTTTTTTTTTATTTATATATATATATATATATATATATATATATATATATATATATATTACAGACCAAAAGTTTGGACACACCTTCTCATAAGAGTTTTCTTTGTTTTCATGACTCTGAAAATTGCCACACTGGAGGCATGAAATTATCACATGTGGAATTATATACATAACAAAAAGTGTGACACAACTGAAAATATGTCATATTCTAGGTCCTTTTGCAGCAGACACATCTCTGGAAGAACTGATAAGAGGAAATGTGTGAATCCGGCCTTCATGAAGAAATATCTGCTAGGAAACCACTGCTAAAGAAAGGCAACAAGCAGAAGAGACTTGTTTGGGCTAAAGAACACAAGGGATGGACATTAGACCAGTGGAAATCTGTGCTTTGGTCTGATGAGTCCAAAACTTGAGATCTTTGGTTCCAACCACCGTGTCTTTTGCGACGCAAGCATAGCAGAAAAGGTGAACGGATGGACTCTACATGCCTGGTTCCCACCGTGAAGCATGGAGGAGGAGGAGGTGTGATGGTGTGGGGGTGCTTTGCTGGTGACACTGTTGGGGATTTATACTGAACCAGCATGGCTACCACAGCATCTTGCAGCGGCATGCTATTCCATCAGCTTTGCGTTTAGTTGGACCATCAACAGGACAATGACGCCAAACACACCTCCAGGCGGGGGAAGGGCTATTTGACCAAGAAGGAGAGTGATGGGGGGGCTGCGCCAGATGACCTGGCCTCCACAGTCACCGGACCTGAACCCAATGGAGATGGTTTGGGGTGAGCTGGACCGCAGAGTGAAGGCAAAAGGGCCAGCAAGTGCCGAGCATCTCTGGGAACTCCTTCTAGACTGTTGGAAGACCATTTCAGGTGACGAGAGAATGCCGAGAGTGTGCAAAGCAGTAATCAAAGCAAAAGGACCTAGAATATGACAGATTTTCAGTTGTTTCACACTTTTTTGTTATGTATATAATTCCACATGTGTTATGTCATAGTTTTTGATGCCTTCAGTGTGACTCTACAATTTTCATAGTTCATGAAAATAAAAAAACTCTTTGAATGAGAAGGTGTGACCAAACTTTTGGTCTGTACTGTGTGTGTGTGTAATGTGTATGTATGTGTGTATATAAATCATATATATATATATACATTTTTTTTTTTTTAAATTAAAGGGTCCAGAGTGGTCCCCAGAGGCCCGGAGATCCCCAGGGCCATGGATGGCATCCCCCCTTTTTTGTTTATTAAAAAAAAATTCTATATAACTTTTCTTATTTCTTTTTTTTTTCTTTTTTTTCTTAATTAAAGGGCCCAGAGTCGTCGTTCCGTCCCCCCTTTATTTATTTATTTATATATTTATATATTTTATATATATCTTTTCTTAGATGGCTACTCCCCTTTTTTTTTATACATTTTTTTATTCCTTTTTTTTTGTAAGGCGCCCAGATGTCCCCAGGGCTTTGGATGGATGGCAACCCCCCTTTTTTTCTGTAAGGGGCCCGGAGGTCCCCAGGGCTTTGGATGGCATCCCCCCTTTTTTGTTTATTATTAATTAAAGGGCCCAGAGGTCATCGTCCTCCCTTTATATATATATATATATATATATATACATTTTTTTATTTATTTTTATATATATATATATCTTTTCTTATTTTGTTTTTTATTTTATTTTTATTAAAGGGCCCAGAGGTCCACAGGGGCCTGGAGCTCCACAGGGCCCCAGATGGCTACTCCCCTTTTCTTAATAAATTTTTTTATTTCTTTTTTTGTAAGGCCCCCAGATGCCCCCAGGGCTGTGGATGGCAACCCCCCTTTTTTTTATTTTTGTTTTATAAAAATATGTTTTATTTTTATATATATATAGATATATATAGATATAGATATCTATCTATATATATATTTTGTTGTTGTTGTTTTTATTAACCACTTAAGACCCGGACACATACGCTGCTAAATGACCCAAGGTGTTTTTACAATTCGGCGCTGCGTCACTTTAACAGACAATTGCGCGGTCGTGCGACGTGGCTCCCAAACAAAATTTGCGTCCTTTTCTTCCCACAAATAGAGCTTTCTTTCGGTGGTATTTGATCGCCTCTGCGATTTTTATTTTTTGCGCTATAAACTAAAATAGAGCCACAATTTTGAAAAAAATCACTATTTTTTTACTTTTTGTTATAAAAAAAATCAAACTAAATTTTAGTCAAACATTTAGGCCAAAATTTATTTAGCCACATGTCTTTAGTAAAAATTTGCAATTTGCACATCCCTAATATATATATAAATTTTTTTTGTATTTTAATAAAGGGCCCAGAGGTCCCCAGGGTCCTGTATGGCAACCCCCCCCTTTTTTTTTAAATGAATTTTTTTATATAAAAAAATATAAATATATTTTTTTTTTCTTTCTTTTTTTTTTTTCTTCTTTCTTTTATTAAAGGTCCCGGAGATCCCCAGGGCCCTGCATGGCAACCCCCCCCCCTCTTCTCTTTTTTTTTTTTAAAATACACTTTTTTTTATATATCTTTTTTTTTTTTCTTTTTATGAAAGGGCCCAGAGGTAACCAAGTGCCCGAGATCCCAGGGGCCCTGGATGGGAACCCCCCCCCCCCCCTTTTTTTTTGTTTTTTTTTTTATATATATATATATATATAATAATATATATATATATTACAGACCAAAATAAGTTTGGACACACCTTCTCATAAGAGTTTTCTTTGTTTTCATGACTCTGAAAATTGCCACACTGGAGGCATGAAATTATCACATGTGGAATTATATACATAACAAAAAAGTGTGACACAACTGAAAATCTGTATATTTCTATGTCCTTTTGTAGCAGACACATCCCTAGAAGAACTGATAAGAGGAGAACGGTGTGGAATCCGGCCTTCATGTAGAATATCTGCTAGGAAACCACTGCTAAAGAAAGGCAACAAGCAGAAGAGACTTGTTTGGGCTAAAGAACACAAGGAATGGACATTAGACCAGTGGAAATCTGTGCTTTGGTCTGATGAGTCCAAACTTGAGATCTTTGGTTCCAACCACCGTGTCTTTGTGCGACGCAGAAAAGGTGAACGGATGGACTCTACATGCCTGGTTCCCACCGTGAAGCATGGAGGGAGAGGAGGTGTGATGGTGTGGGGGTGCTTTGCTGGTGACACTGTTGGGGATTTATATACTGAACCAGCATGCTACCACACAGCATCTTGCAGCGGCATGCTATTCCATCAGCTTTGCGTTTAGTTGGACCATCACCAGGACAATGGACGCCAAACCACCTCCAGGCGGGGAAGGGCTATTTGACCAAGAAGGAGAGGTGATGGGGGGGCTGCGCCAGATGACCTGGCCTCCACAGTCACCCGGACCTGAACCCAATGGAGATGGTTTGGGGTGAGCTGGACCGCAGAGTGAAGGCAAAAGGGCCAACAAGTGCCGAGCATCTCTGGGAACTCCTTCTAGACTGTTGGAAGACCATTTCAGGTGACGAGAGAATGCCGAGAGTGTGCAAAGCAGTAATCAAAGCAAAAGGACCTAGAATATGACAGATTTTCAGTTGTTTCACACTTTTTTGTTATGTATATAATTCCACATGTGTTATGTCATAGTTTTGATGCCTTCAGTGTGACTCTACAATTTTCATAGTCATGAAAATAAAGAAAACTCTTTGAATGAGAAGGTGTGTCCAAACTTTTGGTCTGTACTGTGTGTGTGTGTATGTGTATGTATGTGTGTATATATAATATATATATATATATACATTTTTTTTTAATTAAAGGGTCCAGAGGTCCCCAGAGGCCCGGAGATCCCCAGGGCCATGGATGGCATCCCCCCTTTTTTGTTTATTAAAAAAAAATTCTATATAACTTTTCTTATTTCTTTTTTTTTTCTTTTTTTCTTTTAATTAAAGGGCCCAGAGGTCGTCGTCCCCCCTTTATTTATTTATTTATATATTTATATATTTTATATATATCTTTTCTTAGATGGCTACTCCCCTTTTTTTTTATACATTTTTTTATTCCTTTTTTTTTGTAAGGCGCCCAGATGTCCCCAGGGCTTTGGATGGATGGCAACCCCCCTTTTTTTCTGTAAGGGGCCCGGAGGTCCCCAGGGCTTTGGATGGCATCCCCCCTTTTTTGTTTATTATTAATTAAAGGGCCCAGAGGTCATCGTCCCCCCTTTATATATATATATATATACATTTTTTTATTTATTTTTATATATATATATATCTTTTCTTATTTTGTTTTTTATTTTATTTTTATTAAAGGGCCCAGAGGTCCACAGGGGCCTGGAGCTCCACAGGGCCCCAGATGGCTACTCCCCTTTTCTTAATAAATTTTTTTATTTCTTTTTTTGTAAGGCCCCCAGATGCCCCCAGGGCTGTGGATGGCAACCCCCCTTTTTTTTATTTTTGTTTTATAAAAATATGTTTTATTTTTATATATATATAGATATATATAGATATAGATATCTATCTATATATATATTTTGTTGTTGTTGTTTTTATATAACCACATTAAGACCCGGACACATACGCTGCTAAATGACCCAAGGTGTTTTAACAATTCGGCGCTGCGTCACTTTAACAGACAATTGCCGCGGCTCGTGCGACTGGCTTCCCAAACAAAATTTGCGTCCTTTTCTTCTTCCCACAAATAGAGCTTTCCTTTCGGTTCGGTGGTATTTGATCGCCTCTGCGATTTTTATTTTTTGCGCTATAAACTAAAATAGAGCCACAATTTTGAAAAAAATCACTATTTTTTTTACTTTTTGTTATAAAAAAAAATCAAACTAAATTTTAGTCAAACATTTAGGCCAAAATTTATTTAGCCACACTGTCTTTAGTAAAAAAAAAAAATCGCAATAAAAAAAAAAAAGCTACCTAGCGGGAACAGCGACACTAATACAGCGATCAGAAAAATGATCGCTTAGTGACGCTGGCAATAGGGAGTGAAAGGGTTAACTAGGGCGGTGATCAGGGTTTAAAAACTTTATTAGGTTGGGGGGGTGGGGTGGCTATCCTGGGACCTAACACTAACTGTTTTTTTACACTGCCTGTCACACTGACACTAAATGCAGTGATTAGATCACTGCATTCAGTGACAACTGTGACAGGGGGTGGGGGGGGGGCGATCACAAGGGGTTAATGTGCCTATGTGTGTGTGTGTGTGTCAGTGTTGTGTTGTGCACACTTACTGTGGATGTCTTCTCTCATCAGCAGCGGTGGAAACACCGCTGCGATGAGAGTGACATAATTCCTCCTTCCTGTGTAAACACAGGAGGAGGAACTGAAACGAAGGGGAGGGCGCTCCCATTGGCTGGGAGCGATCGCGGGGGGGGGGCGAAAACACGGACATCCGCCCGCACTCGTAGCGTCGGCGATCGCTCCCAGAGCCGGTGGGACCCCCCGA
>JAJQKJ010000227.1:0-78478 GCA_029574335.1 Rana kukunoris | reverse complement strand
AACAAACTGGACCACCATAGATAGTCATTGGTGACCTGTTAAGTTAGTTCAAGCTGAATTTATGCATCTAAAGCCAGAAAGAACTTTTATTTTTTATTTTTTATTTAGTATTATGTCTCCCAGAGTTCCTCTACAGTTTGCTTTTTACATTATTTTTGGGGTTGCCACTTGTCAAGTATTTTACTCAACTGGCTGGCAATTATGGGAATTGTTGCCAATGTTATTAATTATATTTTTATTTTTTTGGTCGGTCTGACCTGCATTTGACCTACTTGAGTGAAGCTGCTTTTCATCATCATTAACCTTGTATGTAAAAAAGATTCTGATGCAAAAAAAAAAAAACATATACACAAGACATTAGAGCACATAGATACAATCAGGTTTAGATTTGTGAATTCGGGCCACATTGGACCTGGCCTAGAACACAGGGTTGCCAGATAATGTCCCCACTAATATAGTGTTGGGTTGGTAGGCTTGCTTTTGCTTATAAAGTGATTGTTAAAGTCGCGTCTTTTCCTATAAAAGTAACAAACATAGTATATACTTACCTTTGCACAGAGCCGCTTAGATCCTCCTCTTCTCAGGTCCCTCTTCTGTAAACCTGGCCCCTCCCTCATGTTCAGTGCCCCCACAGCAAGCAGACATTCAGACATGGAGCCCTGGCCTCACCCCTCTCTCTCCTGATTGGCTAGATGACTTTGAATCACAGCAGTGGCAGCCAATGATGCTGCTGCTGTGTCTCAGCCAATCAGGAGGGAGAATAGAATGCATTAAAGCGTAGTTCCACATTTGAAACATGACGTTTTTTTGGGGGGGGAGGGTACCCAGTTTTTACAGGAACCCAGCTCCCAATTCCTCCTCTGGCTCTACAGTGCTGGAAGGAAGTTCACCTCCCCCATCCCTTCATGCAATCTTCTGGGACATGTCACAGGTCCCATAAGATTGCCCGGTGATTCAAAGCATGCAGCGTGGCTGTTGCATGCGTAGTGTGGGCCGACTGTGAAGCCACAGCAGGCACCCACAGTTACAATGCCGGCGCTGTGAAGAAGAGGGGGAGAGGAGCAGGGCTTCATACGCTCGCATTACTGGATCGTGGGACAGGTGAGTGTCTGAATATTAAAAGTCAGCAGCTACACAATTTGTAGCTGCTGACGTTTATTTTATTTTTTCGGCAGAACTCCGCTTTAAGATAAAGAAACCTTCTGGGCCAGATTCATAGAGAATTAGATTATCGTAGCGTTTCCCAAATACACTACGCCGCCGTATTTTACCTGGCTCTACGTGGAATCCAGGTAGATTTTTGTCCAGTAAACGACGGCGGCGTAGTGTATTTCTCCCGGCGCAATCCATCTACGCAATTAGGGGGTGTGAAGCATTTAAAATAGGCGCGTTCCCGCGGCGATCGAACTGCGCATGCTCCGTTCAGAAATTTCCCGCCGTGCATCGCGCGAAATCACGTCGTTACGTCATTTTTTCTTGAGTAGCGTCGTTTACGGACATTCCTATTCCCGAACGAGTTACGTAAAAAAAAAAAAAAAAATTTTTTAAATTCGACGCGGGAACAACGGCCATACTTAACATGGGCTACGCACCATTAGACCAGCAAAAAGCTGGTCTAACAGTACGTAGAAAAAAAATAGACGAAAGCGATTGCGAAGACCGCTCGTATCTTCGTGGATCACCGGGAAAAACTCATTTGCATATCCCGACGCATGAAAACGACGCAAACTCCTCCCAGCGGCCGCAAAAATATAGCAGCGTAGATCCGAAGGCTTACGAAGACGTAAGCCTCTCGGATCGAAGCCCGAAGCCGCCGTATCATGGTTTGAGGATTCAAACTAGTGATACGGCGCGCAAAATTTGAAATTACTCCTGTCTAACACCAGTTAGACAGGCGTAATTGCTCTGTGAATCTGGGCCTCTGTCTTTACAATACCTTTAAGCAGGAAAATTGAAAATAATAGTTAGGAATGGAAAATGCCTGAAAGTTCAGTTCATCCGTTTGTGTCTTCTTTCTGAACCGAGGAGAAAGCTTACATGCACAGTGCAGTTTCTCCAATCAAAAGTGCAATCAATAATACAATGATTTTAATTTGATTGTTAGACATTGATGAGTGTTGGGGCTCTTTTAAAAGTCTATACACGCCAGATGACTGACTCTCCTATGGCTCCTCATGTTTGCCCACTACTGCCCTGACTTGGGGTTGATTACTTTTGTTTGAACACAGGACTTGCACCCCTTTCCACCCAAGATCTTTAGAGCCGGATGTCCTTGATTGTCCTGTTGACCTCCTCACGCAGGGGGGTTGAGCTGACGTTTCCTTACCTTTTTTTTATTTAGGCTACTACTTCGCTCCCCCCCCTTTTTTTTTTGTTTTGTCTCTGTGACGAGACCCTTTCTCGCCCAGGTCCTGCTCTCCCGACACTCTGCTTCTATCGGATCAAATTGCAGCTGCAACATCTGATGGTCCAGTCATCTAAGATTCCCAGATCCAACCTACAGCTATGTGCCGATTGGATCCATGAAGAACACACACCAACGAGTTGTATGTGTGCTCAACCAGAACTCTTTATTGAAAAAACACAGCACACTTTTATACAGAATTTGGAACATCCCGCCCCCAACAACCGCTTTTCTATTGGTCAATTGTAAAGTACATTTGGGTTTTTCACTCAGGTCCTCTCCCATGCAAATGAGGACTTCAAAATGTCTCGGCAGAGATTGGTCCCAAAGCTTGAATAGCTTGACTATGTGTGTTGAGACAGAAGCCCCCAGGGGGTAATTACTACAATGGAGCAATCAGAACAACAATTAACATGAGTCAATTATCTATTCAGGCAGCCGGACAAGGCGGCCAGGCGTCTCGTCTCTGACAACGGCCATTCATCTGCAGAAGACAATGGAAAGGTATTTCACAAGCCACTTAGCATTCCAATAATCCTCAATAGGCTGATTCCGCTCCAATCCACATCTAGACAGACAGAGGCATCCTGCAATATGTCCTATGCACAATGTCTCATCTTCTGCAATACATGAATATGGATTTCACGTAGAAACACTTTAATATCTCACGATCCATGACAGTCTCCTTATCCCCTCCTGGACTGCCTGCCCTGTTGACCCTTTTGGGTTCCTTCGTGAGACCTCTGGTGGATGGGGGGGGGTGTTTGCCCTGTCAATATGGCTGTGTTTGAACTGTTCTTAGTTATATGTTCTATTTTCTTGATGTTATAATTTAGTGCAGGTTTAGTTATTACGCCTATGCGGGTCCCGGGACCAGGGGACACTCCATGTGCATACTTCGTTTCCCCCCTTAGGACTGACAGTACTTGTGCGAGCACTGTACTTTCTCTGTTATAGCCTATTTTATAGGTTAGCATTGTTTTGTCTTTTGACTCATGCCTCAACCTAGTGGCCTGTTGTCTATCCTTTCGCTTCTGTTCTGTTTGCTGACCTCCGTCCTCTACGACACTGATGCTCAGACCCCCCTCTTCTTGGGTCGGACACTCACTTTTCTCTTTTGCTCTTACTCTTCGTTTTTCCTCCTACACTCTACCTCCCTTCCCCCTCCTTTTTGTTTCCACGTGGTCCGAGCAGGCCTTGACCTCACCATAGACTGGCTTTGGGCCCCCATACTTATAGTATGAAGATGCCTCTTGACCGTATTAGTTTATCTTCCTATAACTGCAGGGGTTTCAATACTCCTGAAAAACGCAGCGAGATCCTTTATCATTTCCACAAGGCAAAAACCAAGATTTTGTTGCTTCAGGAGACTCATTTCCGAAGCACGGCTATTCCGTCCCTTAATAACCCTCACTACCACCAATGGTATCACAGTACGAACCCGCAATCTAAATCCAGGGGGGTGTCCATAGCTTTTCAAAAATCCTTTCACCCCCAGGTCTTGGATTCTCTTATTGACCCTCTAGGCCGATACCTGTTGCTTAAACTGAAATCTAACTCTTCTGTTTTTACAGTGGCTAATGTATATGGACCGAACCTAGACCAAGGGAACGTCCTATCAGGGGTTTTAGAAATGTTACTCGCTTTTTCATCCTTGGTGGCGACCTCAATGTAGCTCTTTCTCCGTCCGTGGACACTCCCTCAGGTAAGTCCTCCTTATCCCATACTGCGCTTACACACATAAAATCACTTCTACATTCTGCACAATTGGTGGATGTCTGGAGAGTACAGCATCCTTTTGAGAGAGATTACAGCTGTTATTCGGTGGCCCACAACTCCTATAGTCGCATTGACTACTTCTTAATCTCCCAATCATTACTTGACACTCCACTTAAGGCCTCCCTGGGCAACATACTTTGGTCTGATCATGCCCCTGTTCACCTCAGCTTAGCCCACCCCCCGACCTTGAGTAGAACATTCTCATGGCGTATGAATGACAACCTCTTGACTGACCACCTGTGCATCATGGACGTTGAGCTGGCGATACAGAATTTTATTCAAGACCACCGTTCAGATGACACTAACCCTCTTACTAAATGGGAGGCCAGAAGAGCGGATATTACCAGACTCCTGTCTGTTATAAACACACTTGAGACGGCACACAAACGTGACATGGACCCGGCTACATATGTTGACCTTTCCAACGCTCGTAGAGAGCTTCTCTGCCTCCTCGATACCAATTCCCTTATAGCCAGAGATCGAGGACGTAATAGACACTATCTCCTTGCCAACAAATGTGGCCAACATCTGACGAAAGTCCTTCACCCCACCCCATGCGTCGTCCCATACAACACATCTGTACTGCTGACCAACAAAAAATTTGCAACGCAAAGGGCATTCTGGATGCCTTCCGTCATTACTATTCCAACCTATATAACCTACCCTCACAGACCCCGCTGGCCTGATCGGAGGACTTTAGTCTGTCTGCCATGAAGGCATATATCTCGGAAACGGCCCTGCCCCAGATAACCACCAAACAGGCCGCGGCGTTGGATAACCCCCTAACGGTCGAGGAATTCCTTACCGCTATTAAAGGCTTAAAATCCGGCAAATGTCCAGGCCCGGATGGGTTTTCTCCTAGATTTTACAAATCACTGGCCCAATCCCTGCCCCCCCTAATGTCCACTGCATTTAATTCCATTGAAGACAATCATCTACCCTCCAGTAATTTTCTAGCTGCTAACATCTCGGTCATACCCAAACCTGGCAAAGATCCATTACAGTGTAGTAGCTACCGACCAATTTCGCTCCTTAACATAGATGTTAAGTTCTACACCAAGGTCTGACCAACCGCCTTTTTCCCCTTATTACCCTCAATTGTCCATAAAGACCAAGTGGGCTTTGTCCCTGGTCGAGAGGCCAGGGACAACATGACTAAAACCATTCACCTAATATTCTATATCCAACGCCGTGGCCCAAAGGCTTGTTTACTGTCATTCTATGCGGAGAAAGCCTTTGACCGGGTCAATTGGCAGTTTTTGCGCCTTTCTTTGCAGCAGTTGGGTTTGGACCCTGCTTTTATATCCAAGACTATGGGTCTATACTCTCGCCCCTCTGGATCTGTCCTGGTCAATGGCCCCTCCTCCACGCCCTTTCAGATAGCAAATGGTACGCGTCAGGGCTGTCCCCTGTCGCCTCTACTCTTTGTTTTAGTGATTGAGCACTTGGCTCAGGCCATTAGACAGAACCCGTCCATAATGGGGGTTCAGACACCCTCTGCTGAACACAAGCTCTCTCTTTATGCGGACGACCTGCTGGTCTACTTTCAACAACCTCACACATCTTTCCCCTCTTTAATGAGTGAATTTCGTAGGTTTGGGGACTGTCAGAAACACAAGTACTTACCGAGGCCGAGATGCTGAGGACGGCTCACCTTTACGACCAAGCGCACCTGCCCCCTGGAATTTGAGACAGGAGGCAGAGGCACAAGAAGGTACCGGTACCGGAGGGGTAGGTAGATGGGATGCAGGTACTGGAGGTCAGAGGCTGAGATGTGCTGCAGGTGCTGGAGGGTCACCAAGGCAGATGAAGGTGGTAAATTCCCAGGGCACAGTTCAAAAGCCAGCAGACGAATGGAAGCTGATCCGGGGGTACAGGTAAAAAGTCCCGGGTTCCGGGTAGCGCTAAGACAAGTCCAGGTATGTAAGCCGAAGTTCAAGGGCAGGAGACAGAAGCAAATCCAGGTCACGGTCCGAGGTCAAAAGGGTTCAAGAAGGCAGCAGAGTCCACAAACAGGCCGAGGTCAGGTTTCCAGGCGAGAGCTGAGTCGGGAAGTAAATCCAGGTCAAAGGGCACAAGTCAAAGTGTCAAAACTTTACTCAGAGCTGACGATAAACCAGCAACCTGTGCAAAGACAGGGGCTGGTTTAAATAGGCCTGTCAGGTCTGTGATTGGTCCCGGGAGGAGATGTGCACGTCCGCGCGCTCGTGCACGCGCCGTTGCGCCACGCGCGCGCCCCAGGTGCGCGGGCACGCGCCGTGATGCGATTCTAACGTGCCTGTGCACGGATTGAGTGCTGTGAGCGCTGGGACCCTGACAGTGCCCCCCCCAAGGGGCGGACTCCGGACGCCCAAGCTGGACATCAACTCTGGGTGTTCCTGATGAAAAGTTCGGATTAGACGTGGAGCATGCAGATTTCTTGTGGGTTCCCATGAGTTATCTTCCGGGGGATAGCCCCTCCATTTAATCAAATACTGAAGCTGTCTACCTCTTTTTCTACAGCTGATGATGGACTCAACTTCAAATTCTTCCTCTCGACCTCTACTGGTGGAGGCGGAGGTCTTTCTCTTCCTTGGAAAGGATCAGGGGTAACAGGTTTCAGGAGAGAGGCATGGAATACTGGATGTATCCTGTAGGAATCCGGCAACGAGAGTTCAAAGGCCACCGCGTTGATCTTGCGCTTGATCCTGAAAGGGCCAATGAATCTTCGACCCAACTTTCGAGAGGGGACCGGTAATTTTAAATTAGTAGCAGATAGCCAAACCTCTTCTCCGACTTCAAAAGTAGGACAATCTTTCCTTCCTTTGTCGTAAAATCTTTTGTAGTCCTCCTGGGCCCGTTGCATCACTCTTTGTAATTGTAGAAAGTTTAATTGGATAGCCGTTAAATGCTCTTGGGCCGCTGGAACAGGTGTTTCTGGGAGGGCATCAGGAAGAAAGGGCGGGTGAAAGCCATAGTTGGCCCAAAAGGGTGTTTGATTCGTGGTGGCATGGACGGAATTATTATAGGCGAATTCAGCGGAAGGTAAGAGGGACGACCAGTCATCTTGAGAGGCGGAACAGAAACATCGGAGGTACTGCTCCAGCGTTTGGTTAGTCCTTTCCGTTTGTCCGTTACTCTGGGGGTGGTAGGCAGAGGAAAGGCAGGTCTTGACTTCCAAAGATTTACAAAGTTCCCTCCAAAATCTTGAGGTGAATTGAGAACCCCTATCTGAAACGATGCTCCTGGGCACCCCATGGAGCCTGACGATTTCCCTGAAGAAGACTTTGGCTGTCTCTAGGGCAGAGGGAGTACCGATCATGGGCACAAAATGTGCCATTTTGGAGAGACGATCTACTACGACTAGGATTGTGGTGAAGCCTTCAGAAGGTGGTAAGTCGACAATAAAATCCATAGAGATTTCAGACCAAGGCCGTTCTGGAACTGGTAGAGGTTTGAGTAACCCCCAGGTCTTGGTTTTAGGACCCTTATTACGTTGGCAAATGGTACAGGATGCAACGTAGGCTTTACAATCTTGTTTGCAGCTTGGCCACCAAAAGTATCGTAGAACCATCTCCGTGGTCTTTCGTGCTCCAAAATGACCTGCTAGTTTACGGTCGTGAAAGGTGCTCAAGACCAGTTGTCTAGATTCTGATGGAACGAAAATTTTCCCTCGGGACAAAAAGATATCGTGATGTTTTACCAATGAAGACACCTCTGGATCAGAACATTGTCTGGATGAAGCCTTAATAGAATTTAACAGGTAGATTTGAGAGACTAGTAGAAAATTCCGAGATGACAGAATGGTGCTCGGTTCAGTTGTGGATGGAGTTTCAGGGAACATTCTAGAAAGAGCGTCTGCTTTTCCATTCTTTGAACCAGGCCTGTAAGTGAGATGAAAATTAAACCGAGAAAAAAAAGAGCCCAACGGGCTTGTCTGGGCTTTAAACGTTTTGCTGTCCGCAGATATTCAAGGTTTTTATGGTCGGTAAATATCATTATAGGATGAGCCGATCCTTCTAGCAGATACCTCCACTCCTCTAGGGCAAATTTGATAGCAAGCAGTTCCCTGTCACCTACATCATAATTCTTTTCGGGTGGAGTTAGTCTCCGAGAGGCATAGGCCACAGGGTGTAGTAGGGACTTTGGCCCTTGTCTCTGAGATAGCACGGCTCCTGTAGCAGTCTCAGAGGCGTCTACTTCCAAGGTAAAAGGCAACATTGGATCGGGGTGTCGCAGAACAGGAGCGGAAGAAAAGACTAATTTTAGTTTCCTGAATGCTTCTTGAGCTTCCGGTGACCAGCAAAAAGGATGACCTTGGCGGGTAAGCTGAGTGATGGGGCTCACGATGGAGGAGAACCCCACAATGAACCGTCGATAGAAATTGGCGAAGCCGATGAACCGCTGCACCCCTTTCTTGTCCACTGGGGCTGGCCATTCCTGAATAGCTTTAACCTTTTGAGGGTCCATGGCGACGCCACTGGTGGATATAATGAATCCCAAGAATTGCACGGAAGATTTCTCGAATTCACATTTCTCAGCTTTTAAGTAAAGTCTATGTTCTCTGAGTATGGTAAGCACTCTTTTTACATGGCACCTATGTAGGTCTAAGGAAGGTGAGAAAATGAGGATGTCGTCCAGATACACGACCAGGAAATCGTCCAGATGTTCACGGAAAATGTCGTTGACTAAATGCTGAAAAGTGGCTGGGGCATTGCAAAGTCCAAAAGGCATAACCAGATACTCAAAGTGCCCGAATCTTGACCTGAAGGCGGTTTTCCACTCGTCTCCTGCCCTAATTCTGACGAGATTGTAAGCACCCCGTAAGTCCAACTTAGAGAATACTTGAGCTGATCGGAACCGCTGGAATAATTCTGATATGAGGGGAAGCGGGTATCTGTTTTTAATTGTAACTTTATTGAGCTCCCGATAGTCAATACAAGGTCTAAGAGTTCCATCTTTTTTCTCAACAAAAAAGTCCCGATTCCCAGCCGGGGCGCGCCAGCCGGGAAGACGAGGGACGAATGAATTTCTTTTGCAGATTTTCGTCAATATAGGCCTTGAGGGCCTTTAATTCTGTCTCGGACAGCGGAAAAATGCGGCCAAAGGGAATCTCGGAGCAGGGTAAGAGGTCAATGGGGCAATCATACGGTCGGTGGGGCGGAAGGCAGTCGGCTTGCCGTTTGTCGAACACATCTGTGAAATCCAGGTAGACAGAGGGAACGTTCCGGAGAGTTTCAGGCGAGGTTGTCACGGCAGAGCAGGAAACAACTGGAGGTGGAAGGCAATTCTGTGAACAATATGAGGATGTAAAGTTGACCTCTTTCTTTAGCCAGTTTATGACCGGTTGGTGTGCTTGTAGCCAGGGAAGACCCAGGATGATGGGAAACAGTGGGGAAGGAATGAGGTCCAGACGTAGAAATTCCTGGTGGCCGGAGTCGGTGGTGGCACGGATAGGTGTGGTTTCTTGCGTGATAAGTCCAGATCGGGGTAGAGAACCGTCAGCTAAATTAATTTGAAAAGGATGGTTTTTGTTGCGAAGGGGTACATGAAGCTTTTGAGCCAATGTAGCGTCCAAGAAACAGCTGCATGCCCCGGAATCAACTATGGCCGGTAGACGAGTTGCCCCTTCCGGTAACTGCAAGGAAATGAAAAGAACAACGTGAGAAAGGTTTGCAATATTGTAGCTGAGAGTAGGTTGTAGTTTGGACTTACGAGGCCTTGTTGGACAGGAGTGAAGGAAATGACCGGCTTCTCCGCAGTACAGACATAAGTTGTTTTGACGTCTCCGCAGTCTCTCCTCGGAGGTAAGCGGGGCTCGGACCAATCCAACTTGCATAGGTTCAGGATCCGGGAGGTTTATGTTTTGAGGAGCTGCAGGTGGCTGTGGAACCGGAGTGGGCCTTGGATGGGCCCAGGTAGAGCGTGGAACTTGATATCGTTCAGAACGACGTTCTCTCAGGCGTCGATCCAGCTGCGTGGCAGCTTGAATCAGGTCTTCAAGAGTGGCCGGGACTTCTGTCCGAGCCAGCTCGTCCTTAAGAGACTCAGATAAGCCTTGGCGAAACTGGTATTTTAGCGCAGCCTCATTCCAGCCTGTGTCGGCTGACCATTTTCGGAACTCGGCTGTATAGTCCTCGATAGGCCTTCTACCTTGGGTAAGGTTATGGAGAATAGTTTCGGCAGTGGCCGTACGCTGTGGGTCATCATATAACTTCGCCATGTGTTCAAAAAAGGTGTCTATTGTGTTTAGGATTGGGCTCTGTTGCTCCATTAGAGTGTGAGCCCAGGCTTGTGGTTCTTCCGAGAGAAGAGAAATGACGAAACCCACTTTCACAGTCTATAAACAAAAGGTTCTGGGCTGAAGAGATAAATATAAGGAGCAAGCATTTTTAAACGCCCGGTATTTCCGGCGCTCACCTGAAAAACGTTCCGGGATAGGCACACGTGGTTCCGGGTGGGTCACCATTACGGCCGAGCTAGAGGCGACTTGAGGTGCTGCAGCTCCAGAGGATGGTGGTGCAGGTGGAGATGAGGGTCCAGGAATCGCGGCCAGCTGTTGAAGACGGCCATCTATTTGGAGGTAGCCATCTTGAAGCTTTTGAACTGCGTCAGTAAGTGCGGACACTTGCAGGCAGAGTGTTTCAAATGGTGAGCGAGCCCTGTCGGCCTCAGACATCTGGCTGGTTTATACTGTCAGAAACACAAGTACTTACCGAGGCCGATGCTGAGGAAGGATAACCTTTACGACCAAGCGCACCTGCCCCCTGGAATTTGAGACAGGAGGCAGAGGCACAAGGAGGTACCGGTACCGGAGGGGTAGGTAGATGGGATGCAGGTACTGGAGGTCAGAGGCTGAGATGTGGTGCAGGTGCTGGAGGGTCACCAAGGCAGATGAAGGTGGTAAATTCCCAGGGCACAGTTCAAAAGCCAGCAGACGAATGGAAGCTGATCCGGGGGGTACAGGTAAAAAGTCCGGGTTCCGGGTAGCGCTAAGACAAGTCCAGGTATGTAAGCCGAAGTTCAAGGGCAGGAGACAGAAGCAAATCCAGGTCACGGTCCGAGGTCAAAAGGGTTCAAGAAGGCAGCAGAGTCCACAAACAGGCCGAGGTCAGGTTTCCAGGCGAGAGCTGAGTCAGGAAGTAAATCCAGGTCAAAGGGCACAAGTCAAAGTGTCAAAACTTTACTCAGAGCTGACGATAAACCAGCAACCTGTGCAAAGACAGGGGCTGGTTTAAATAGGCCTGTCAGGTCTGTGATTGGTCCCGGGAGGAGATGTGCACGTCTGCGCGCTCGTGCACGCGCCGTGACGCGATTCTAACGTGCCTGTGCACGGATTGAGTGCTGTGAGCGCTGGGACCCTGACAGGGACTTTAGTTATTTTAAATTAAATATATCCAAGACTGAAGCCCTGAACATATCCATTCCTTGTACGACCCTCACTAGATTACAGGCAAATTTTTCCTTCCAATGGAGCCCTAAGGGCATCTCTTATTTGGGTATAACGATCCCCTCAAATCTGTTGCAACTTTATGCCCTCCCTTTTCTGACCCAGCTTCGGAGGGAATTGGAAGCCTGGAATTCTTCCCAAATACCTTGGTTTGGTCGTATTAATACTTTGAAAATGGACACACTTCCTAAATTGCTCTATTTGTTCCAAACTGTACCCATCTCTGTCCCCAAACGTTTTTTTTCATCCCTACGCTCCATGTCCATATGTTTTATTTGGCACCAAGGCATGTTTTGCATCCGTCACACTCTACTCATATACCCCAAGACTCAAGGCGGGGTGGGATTGCCCGACTTTGAACTATACCATAGGGCTGCATTGTTATCCAGGGTGTTAGAATGGTTTCCTCGCCCCTTCTCTAAAGCATCCACCATGGTGGAACAGGATTTATCCATTTATGATCTCCGGGCCTTGCTTTGGGGTTATGGGTATCACCTACAGTTACTTTCTGATGCTTCTCTATTGACAACAGCTGCCCTTCAGCTGTGGTACAAGAAGGGACTGCTTCCCTTATTATCCACTCACCCATCACCACTCACATCCCTTTTCGATTACCCTGGGCTACCTCAGGGACTGGGTTCACACACGGTGGGCCCATACTCCCGTCATGCCTGGCCCATAGCGAGCTCATTTATTCCCATAGATATGGCCATTCGACTGAGTCGAAAGCCTTGGCTGTGTCGAGGGCGACTACAACCCTCGTCCCCCCATTGTCGTGTTGGGCCTGGATGTTCATAAACAGCCGTCTGATATTCATGGCCGTATTTTTGTCGGGCATGAATCCAGTTTGATCTGTGTGGATCAGGGAGAGTATCACTGTATTTAGTCTGGAGGCTAACATTTTTGCGAGAATCTTAATATCCACTGATAATAAAGATATAGGTCTATAGGATTCCGGATATCGCGGGTCCTTGTCCGGCTTGGGAAGCACTATAATTTGGGCCTCTTGCATGGAGGAGGGGAGAACCCCCTCTTCAAACATGGAGCGATACACAGCCAGTAGTTTGGGAACCAGGGTCTCCGAGTAGGTAGCGTAAAACTCCAGGGGTAAACCGTCCAGGCCTGGCGCCTTGGATTTAGCTAGTTGTGATATGGCATTAGCTATATCTTCGGCAGTAATGGGAGCCTCTAGTAACTGCATTTGGTCTATCTTTAGCTGGGGGATCCGCAGGGTATGCAGGTACGACCGCACCTCCTGTGGTGTGTATCTACTCTGGGAACTGTATAGCTCTCCATAATATGCCATAAATCTTTCTGCCACCTGTGGAGGGTCCGTGATCAGGGAGCCATCTGCCCCCGCCAGGGATACCACCACCGGCAGTCTATCTTCCAGGTGAGCCAAATAGGCCAGCATCTTCCCCGCCTTTTCACCATGCTCGTATATCCGTGTTTTACAAAAGAAGATGCGCTGTTTGGCCTTCTCCATATGTAACTGTGTAACCAGTCTAGTCTGGAGTTTCCCCTTATTAAGGTTCTCTGGGGTGGGATGAGTGTTATAGTCCACCTCTAGCTTCTGCAAGATGCCCTCTGAGTCACTGACCACTATCATCGATGTTGTCTTTAGCCTTCTAATTCTATTATCTAGAAGTTCACTCGCATGTAACTTAAACGCATCACATTCGGAGCTATACGAGGCCTGCCCCTGACCCTCCGAGAAAAAAAATTGTAGCTCCCTTTCAATACTGTCATGGTCCTGTAACGCAGTCAGCCAGAACGGGTTAAGTCTCCACACCCTCCTGGGGGCATCCCCCAGGAGGGACATCTGCACCCAGCATGGGGAGTGGTCAGACAGCGCGCGCGGCGCGAATCCGGCCCCCCCCACTCTCGACATCAGTGTGGCTGACATCATTATATAATCTATGCGAGACATAGTGTCGTGACTAGTGGAATGACAGGTGTATGCCCGAGTTGTCGAGTGCATTTGTCTCCATACGTCCGTCAGTGCTAGTTCTCTCATCAGGCGGCCCAATCTAGTCAACCTAGGTCCCCCTGAGTCCCCTCCAGTCTGCGCCGGGCGGTACAAAAAGGGATCCATGGTCATGTTGAAGTCCCCCATCCACACTGCAGGCACAGTGTGGTGTTTGGCCATGAAGGCCAGTCCTAGTGTGACTACTTCCGAGCTATACGGGGGGGGGATATAGCAAGCTATCAATAGCATAGGTGAACCGCCTATACGGGCATGTACAAAAAGATACCTCCCCTGCTGGTCAGATTCCAGGGATAACAATTCAAATAGGGTGGCCTTTATTAGGAGCGAAACTCCTCTGGAGAAGCTAGAGTGGGTGCTGTGGTACGCCCATCCTATCCACGGGCGCTTCAGTGCTAATTGCAAGTGGCCCGTGACATGTGTTTCAGTTAAGGCCATAATATTTGCCTTCAGGGATTTCAAATAAACTAGAGCCGCCGTGCGTTTGATTTTATTTCTCATTCCCCTGACAATCCATGTCAGGAATTTAATGGAAGTCATGGTGTTACCCAAGGGAAACTATACATCCGGACCAGCAGGGTATCATATCCATCCAATATCAACCATTGTTCCTTAGCCCCCCGCCCGCCATTACTGACATTGACATACAGTGTATTCCCCATCACATCTCTACAACATCCAGAATTAAGCATTTGCAATCTTGAGTCACAACGGTGACCCTGCCTCAAACCACCCTCCCTCCCCCCTCCCAGCCCAGCACCTCCCCAACATGGTGTGAGCATTGGATCCCCAAACAAAAGTCCCATTGACACGTAAGAAAGATTAACAACCGAATCTTCCAGTATAAAAACTTGACTGGAGGTGCATTTCTTAAGTTTCATATACCACCCATTTTCACGAACACAGACTGTCTCTCGGGGGCGATTATTCACTGAACCGCGTGTGGGTTTAGAGCGGGAAGTAGTCAGTACCTTCATATACAAAAAGGGGGTCCCAGATATTTAAAGGGGGACCTGTGACACGCTCCTCTCGCCGTACAGCAGTTCTCAGTCTGTAATTTGCCAGCACGCCCAAAAAAAGGGAAAAAAAATAATTCTTTGCTTGCGGATCTCCCATTCATTACCAGCGGTGCCTATAGAAGGCAACTAAAAGACACCCCCTGCAGCAGCTCCCCCCCCCCCAATGATTCAAGTCTTTGCCGCCTTGCCCCCATTCCATTCAGTTGAAGCGACAGTTACACAGGCTGGGGTCGAGGGGGGCACGGGGGCACTGATGAAAGGATGTACCCGTAGTCCAGGAGCGTGGAGACAACAAATAAGAGCAGAAATAAAATAAAAAACCAGGGGGGGGGCCAGCCGCACAAACTGGTAGAACCAAGATGGGGACGGGGGGAAGACAATCCTCCGGAGTTAACACAACCCGGCGCATTTCCCAAGCGCCGGCCGGGTGGCTCCACCAAGTATCCCCCCCCCACGCCTGGTCACAGCGCTGGGGGGGGAAAGGGCAGTAGAGACAAAAAGGGGGGGAATATAAAAGGAACAACCAACCCCCGACAGTACACACGAGTTGATGTATCCACCGATTTCCTCATCTCCCCCTGCGATCAAGCCACTCCGCCGCCGCGGCAGGCGTATCAAAAAACTGTGCCCGGCCGTCTTCCTCCACTCTGAGCCTGGCCTGGGAATAGCATCGCATATTTGAGGTGCAACCCCTGCAGTCTTTGTTTCACGTCCTGGTACTGGGATCTCTTCCTCTGAACCTCGCTGGAGAAGTCTGGGAATGCCGCCACATGTCCATTCCCCATCTGGATGTTTCCTCTCTCTCGGGACAATCGCATGATCTTGTCTCTGTCCCTAAAATTCAGGAACTTAGCAATAAATGTACGTGGGGGCGCTCCCTCCGGCGGGGGTTTTGAAGGGATCCAGTGCGCCCTCTCCACCGCGAACATCACCGAGAACGCCTCTCTCCCATACGTGTCAATAAGGAGTTTCTCCAGGAATTCTGCCGGTTCTCTCCCTTCGGCCCTCTCCGGTATACCGACGAACCGTAGGTTACAGCGGCGGAGCCTGTTCTCCAGGAGGTGAAGCTGGTGCTGCATATCCTCAGCGCCATGTTGCAGGGGGTGCAGTATGTCCTCCATGGCGCCAATGCGGGTCTCCGTCTCCTTAACTCTCTCCCGGACTGTGGACAGTTCTTGCCTCAGGAGGGAGATGTCTATTTTCACCTCATCGATCTTTGCCGTCAGGTTGCTCTGTAACATGGCAATGGCTTCCAGTACTTTCGCCGTGCCCTCCGTGTGACTGTCCTCCTCCGGGTCTCCCTCGGCGCCATCTTTGGACTGTCCCTCGTCCCCTCCATGCCGGTATTTGGCCAGCTTATCCACCGCTGCAGACGACTTTTTCGACGGCGACATCCTCTGCTCTGATCCCAGAGTCAGTAGGTAGGTTTATGGGCACTTTTACACCCGGTCCGTCCCATAGGCTGTATAGCAGGATAATCGGCGAGAGGAGCACTCACAGCCCGCATCTTACTCCATCGCCAGTCAGGCCACGCCCCCAGTGAGCTCATTTATACATTCTGTTTCCGGCTCCCCTGTACTGCCTAAGGACGACGGTAATTGGCTTACGGCCCTACGTATATCCTCTTTCTGCTCGGACCTTTTTTCCTCGTCCCAGATTCACAGACCCCTGACGGGTTTTAAACAGTTGTGCTCTCTCTCAGAAACACCATGACATTTGCTCTCCTCTATATATACTCTGCTGAACACACTGATACATGATCAACCCCCCTCCTACACAAGGAAGTGGTCCACGGATCTGGGAAGAGAACTTCATGCAACGGATTGGCAGAAATTGTACTACTTCACTCACAAGTCCTCTGTCTCCTGTTACTCTCAGGAGAAAAACTTTAAGCTCCTCTCTCGATGGTACAGGGACCCTCACTCTTTACATAAAATATTTCCATCTGTGCCCCCTGTGTGTTGGAGATGTGGCTCAGTAGATGGTAGCTACCTCCATATTTGGTGGAAGTGTCCGGCCATTCAGCCCCTTTGGTCTCAGGTCTTTGCCATATATAGTAAGCTCTATGATCGACCCCTGACACCTTCAACAGAAATAGCTTTGCTGTCCATGTTACCTGCCTCCATAGCTTCACAGAAGGGTACCTTGCTGCGTTTCTTCCTGTCGGCCGCAAGGCAGCTTATTCCCCAATTTTGGAAAACTACCTCTACCCCTCCATTGTCCCTGTGGGTCTCTGTGGTGAAATTACTTAATGCGAATGGAGGAGATGTTGGCCTTAGATACTGACACTTATGATAAGTTTAAGACCTTGTGGATTGATTATTCTACCTCTGACTCTTTAAAGGTGTTACTAACACCTCGGGATCAGCCCTGATGCTCAATCCACGTATACTTCACACAGCTAAAGAGCCGTGGCCCGCTCAGTTGCAGTGTACAAATTAGGCATACTGAAGTCAAAGCAGTCAAAAAAAAATTCTTATTGTTTGCTCTGACATTTGGAACTCTTGCTTATGGCATACATCTATACAACAGTTGTTTTTAACTTTTTAGATCTTTCGTACCCCTTCAGAACACCAATTTTCAAACCCCTCTTCATAAGAACAATACTATTCTTATGCCCAGTACACATGATCAGAATTTCCGATGGAAAAAGTCAGATGGACTTTTTCCATCGGATTTTCCCATCGTGTGTAGCCCCATCTGAGTTTTTTCATCGGAAATTCAGATGAATTCTATCGGACTTTAGATATAGAACATGTTCGTGTGTACGTGGCATTAGGAGTATTTGTGAGGCCATGATGCAATGTTAATCACTGCAAACCCAAGCAAAACTATTTCCTGGTGCCTCCATGGCAGCATACCAATGGTCATGGCTCCACCCCCGACCAACCCACAGGACCACTTAACTCTCTAATAAAAGGACGCTGTACTCCCATTCTGGCATTCTTTTTTTCTGCCCTCATCCCCGGGGGATCACGATCAGCCTTAGCCCTATATCTACTTCTTCCCGGACAGGATGGTTCTGCAACCAATCCACCAGTTCATCCCCAAAGTGCCGTCAGCATTTCATCTCAGCCAAGAGTGGGTCCTTCCATCCTTCGAAGAGGACAAAGCCTTTTCGAACTTACATGAGCTGGATGTGGCCAGATCACTGAAGCATTATCTAAGGCTAACACACAAGTTTTTGGAAAGACCAACGGTTGTTTATCATCTTCAAGGGAGCAAGGAAAGGTAGAACAGCCTCTAAAACGACAGTAGCAAGCTGGATTGTCAAGTTGTTTCAGACGACTTATCGGCTAATGGGCTACCAATTCCCAAAGCGGTGAACGCTCACTCAACACGTGGAATCTCCTCATCCTGGGCAGCACTGGCTCGGGCCTCTCCGGAGACAATTTGCAGGGCAGCTAGCTGGTCTTCGTTTAATACGTTCATGACACATTACAGCGTGGATCCAGCAGTTCTCACCTCCCGAGACTTTGGGAGAAGAACTCTAGAGCGCTCTACTCTATAATAACCATGAATAAAAACATTTAAGCAGTACCCTCCCTGTAAGCGAGTTATTGACCATTGGCATGCTGCCATGGAGGCACCAGGAAAATGGAAAATTGAATACCTACCTTTCTGTAATTTTCCTTTCCTGGTGCCTACCCATGGCAGCATACACCCACCCTATGATCTAAGGTTTACTCTGCAAGTCTGAGGTCTAGTTACAAAGAATGCCAGAATGGGAGTACAGCGTCCTTTTATTAGAGAGTTAAGTGGTCCTGTGGGTCGGTCGGGGGCGGAGCCATGACCATTGGTATGCTGCCATGGGTAGGCACCAGAAAAGGAAAATTACAGAAAGGTAGGTATTCAATTTTCCATTTTCCGGGTACCATAAATAATTAATATGAATCGTGCTACAATATTCCCTATATTATGTTTAAATTAATAAATAAATAAATGTGCAATCAAAACCAATCCCATAAATGAAAAATAAAAAATAAAAATAACAAATAACAAATAGAGTCATATATGTTCTTAAAAAATGTGTCCAAATATTCTGAAATAGCCCATAAAAAATCAACTTATGAGGAAAGTGATCTATTCCATCCTAATTTTTTGTAGTGCAAAAGCACTTTAAACTTAATGTGACCTCCACTTTCCCCTCATAGGCACATTCTCACCTTTTATAGATGGCCCTCTACATTTCAAATGTATAAAAACTCCTTTAGCCCAGGCTTACGTTGATGTGATTTGGCATGCGATTTGACATGTCATTCAAAGTGCGACAGCGCTGAAAGCTGACAATTTGCTTGGGTGGGAAGGAGCGTAAATGCCTGGTATGGAAGTGGTTAAAAAGCTCTGACTGTACCCCACTCTATAATCTCTAATCTTGAACCCCTTAAATGGGGAAATAAACTGATATCATGGTCCAATTTACTTTTGATGTTGCAATTATTTAATATATTGAACCAAATGTTGTTTCTTATCTATCTGATCAGAACCAGACAAGGGTCTGGTTAATCCACCCTTGCCTTAACTCTGTGTGTCAGTATCTTTTACCTCTTTTTATATTTATCTTATCAGGCATGGAATCAGTTGATAGGGATTCTCACTATCACTAATTTATATTTGTTATATAAAAACCTGATTATTCCTGTAGTCCCCTAAATTTCTTAAAAACTCCTTACTCTTAACATGCTAAATTCCTTCATTAACCACTTGCCAACTGCCTTGCTTAGGAGTACGGCGGCAGAGCGGCTCTCCTGTGCCGGATTACATTCTGTAAGGTATTAGCTCGGTAGCGGGTGTGTGTGACCCTCTGGATGGATTCACTACACGCTGAACTATACAGAAAGGCAGTTGAGGATGGTTGAAAACAAAGGATATGGTTTATTCTTCCATATTGCTGGATACAAGTGCAAGCATCAAAACAGCATAAACAAAACAAAACATAAAATAAACCCTTGCCACTTGGGGCATCTACCTTCACAACACAGGAACCTACCTATGGAGTCTGACACAGCCTACTGCTGGGCAGACACTGCTGGTCATACAGCAGAGAAACAATAGTCTTTCTGATTTTTATCACACAGAAAAATCAACAACCACATCACCTCTTCAAAAGTCTTTCTGACTGCTCTCCTTAACTCAAAAAGCCTCAGGATGCAGCAATCAGTAGTCATCCTTATAGAAGCCTTAATTGCCTCATTCTGAACAGCTGAAGTTTTCCAACGCCCTAAACCTTTTTGGCTATATCTGCAGCCGACACCTAATAGTAATTGGTGAAATGTATCTCCCGTCTGTGACAACACCGACAGATTTACCTGACTTCCTGTCACAATTCCTAGTACGTGATCCAGCACTTTTGGTAGGGGATGCGCTCGCTAGCTGTGCTTTTATTAGTCACAGCATAAGCTAATCAACGAGTGCCAGTTAATGATTGACCACTGGCACCCGCTGATCGGCAAGGAGAAAAACATCACAGAGCTCTGTCTATGTAAACAAAACAGAGCTCTGTGATGTGTAGGTTTTTGTTTCGCTGCAAAGGAAATAAAATCTGGTACATCCCTTAGTGAAAGCACCTCACAGTACACATATAAACACTAGTTAGGCACACGTTTAATGAATACATATGAAGCTCTCCTATGGGTGAGAAATAGCGGAGTCGGACTTTATAGGCACATTGGACAATAGTAAATATAAAAATATATTTTATTTATGACAATACATAGTATAGACAGAGCAAAAAAGAGTCAAGAGTTAAAAACATATAACACATTCTAAACATAATACATGACATGGAAGGACTTGCATTATATATGTAGCAGTGAGCCCCTGTGCGTCAACGTGTTTTGCTATTTGGCTTCATAGGGTCACATTCAGGGGTTGTTGGAAGGAACAGGTCTCACTATCTTGCAAGGAAGTCCATAGAAGATAATCTCCCCACTAAGCATTAGATATCCCCATATATAGTGTTCAGGTACTTGGATAAGCAAGTGGCTCAGGATATCATATAGCACATATACTGATAATATCAACAAATAGAGATATCCCCCCAAAAAATCAAGAATGATAATATATATTGCTTTTGTTAACCCCTCTTTCTTTTTATTGTCATTTCAAATACAAAAAGAAAATAAATATATATATATATACTGTATTTATGGGCGTATACCGCGCACTTTTTTCCCCTTAAAATCAGGGGGAAATCGTGAGTGCGCTATATACGCGGATCCCTGCTTCCCGTTTGGGTGTTTGAAGCCGCCACCGTCATATACCGAGCGCAGTACACTCGGCCAGGCTCGGCTCCCCTCACGGTCATGCCCTGTGCCGCCTCTTAGCCTTTATGCGAGAGGATCCGTGCGTAGCCGAGTGTACTTTGCTCGGTATATGTCAGCGGCGGCGTTCAAACACAGTGCAGGGATCGCAGCGTGGGAAGCATGGAGGGCCCCAACGAAGGCTGCAGACGGACGCCGGACTGGACAAGGCCGCTGATGGACGCCAGGCAACTGTAAGTAACTAACTGTAAACTGACAGTATTTCTTTTTTTCCCTCAGGATTCCCTTCTAGGTGGGGGTGCGCGCTATACGCCAGTCCGCACTATAGGGCGATAAATACGGTATATATATTGTAACGGAATTGAACCGTGACAACCAGAGACGTTGGAAGGATGAGAGATACTCCTATGCCGGCGGCACTAATAACTCCTGGGTCTAAATCCACCCTGTGCCCTTTTGGGTGTAGGGTGGCTAATAGGATCATAATTCATATATTACATGAGATGGGACATTAATAATAATTCATATTACAGGACTGGAATATTACAAGGGGCTCATGTTGACATGAGACCAGACAGTGACTCATCCCTCTGTATAATAGGCTTTTGAAAGGCTAAGTGAAACCGGGCTTGTGAAATACCTTTCCTTTGTGTTCTGTAGGTGAATAGATGTTGTCAGACGGACTGTCTCGGGAAGATAATTAGCTTACCTGAATGCCTTTTAGAATGTGATTGAGGTTCCTTGTATGTGTGTGAAGATTATCTGTGATTATGTATTATTCAAAAGGTTAATTGAAGTCTATTGATGATGCGGTGCCCAAATGTCTAGCTACTGATTGGATAATTCGCCTCAGTGTGTGAATAGGTGGGTGGAGATTGCATTGTCCTGTGATTAACTGTAAAATCTTGTACTGTATAAAAAGATGAAAAGAAACCATTAAAGTGTTCATATCTTTGGAAGCAAGTACAGAGCAGTCTCGTCTTGATTATGGGAAATGGAATGGATCGTGTGTGCAAGATTGTCACAGTGTGTCAGATAAGCTTGTCGTGGTTGGATGGAAGGTCGTAAACGGTGGTGACCATTACAGTTTGCACCTAAACGTACTTGGTGTTTACTGCACTTGTGCTGTATAGTTTGCACCTAAACCTACTTGGTGTATACTGCACTTGTGCTGTATAGTTTGCACTTAAACCTACTTGTAGTTTACTGCACTTGTGCTGTATAGTTTGCACCTAAACGTACCAGGTGTTTACTGCACTTGTGCTGTATAGTTTGCACTTAAACCTACTTGTAGTTTACTGCACTTGTGCTGTATAGTTTGCACCTAAACCTACTTGGTGTATACTGCACTTGGGCTGTATAGTTTGCACCTAAACGTACTTGGTGTGTACTGCACTTGTGCTGTATTGTTTGCACTTAAATCTACTTGTAGTTTACTGCACTTGTGCTGTATAGTTTGCACCTAAACCTACTTGGTGTATACTGCACTTGGGCTGTATAGTTTGCACCTAAACGTACTTGGTGTGTACTGCACTTGTGCTGTATTGTTTGCACTTAAATCTACTTGTAGTTTACTGCACTTGTGCTGTATAGTTTGCACCTAAACCTACTTGGTGTATACTGCACTTGTGCTGTATATTTTGCACCTAAACATACTTGGGGCCAGATTCTCAGCGGCGATACGCCTGCCTAAATGGATATGCGCTGCGTAATTGTAAATGTGCGCCTGCGTATCGATGCGCGGTAAACACAGAACCACATACGTAAGATTTTTTTTTTCCGTCTGAGAGGCGAAAATGCTTTAAGCTAGCGTGGAGTAGGCGCATAGTTACGCATCGTAAATATTCAGCTCCCATTGAATTAGCATGCAAATATGCAAATGAGGGAGATTCGCGGATTCCCGAAACTACGCGCGTTCGGCGTTGGCTACTCGTGGTGCGCGTAACACGAAAGCCTTGAGTAAACATACCCCTCATAAAAGCACGGGTAACTTTGCTCAAGACCGTGGGCAAGTCAGCTGGAGAGCAACTACAGCAGCACCATAACGGACGAGCTGAGCAATCACACTTACTGGACAACACATTCGTAAGCAAACATGCCAGGGGCAGCCATGGTCTACGCCACAAGCACGAATGTGGAAGTTAGTGGTGTTTTCATGAGACTCAAAAATCTTATGACCACTGAAATCCATCTACAATGGGACATCTTTTGGATTTCCTTACAGGAAGAAAGAAGGCCAGGTTACTGGCCATCGATCTAGAGATTAAAGCTCTCCAGGAACAACTACTTCCACACAAAGCGTCCTCAGAATATATATCACTCTCCTCCAATCTCCAGGCCATACTTGAGAAGGAGGAGAGAGATCATCGTTCTAAGAAACAAAAAAAGTACGCCAGAGACACTAATGATTATAAGACCGGTTTAGTCTTTAAATGGCAGAAGAATGAGTCGCCATCACCACCCAATGATGCAATTTCTACACATATGAATACAACGGTTCCTATGTTGGATACACTGAGAACTATTAGTCTTGTCCCGCAGGCTCCTCCACCCAAAAAACTAGAGTTACCACACATCCCTAAAAAAAACCCTATCTCTAATAACCACTCTAGGGGTCAATCCAGGGGTAGAGGAGGGAGGGGGAGAGGAAGAGGTAGCTACCAAGCCCCCAATGATGGTCAGGGACCCACCAACTATCATGCTCTAGATAGATCTCCCCGAGAGTCCTATGTCAGGGATAGATCTCCCCGAGATTCCTATGACAACCGTGGGGCACATCATTATGATCAGCCCTACAGGAACCGTACACCGGTCCACACCCAAAATAGGTTTTCCCCATTGGGGGACACATACCCTCGTGGAGGACAGGGTGGATACCATCCTTATATGGAAAGGGACCACGATTCCTACAACAGATCGCCCTACTCCTATAACCGTTCGCACCCCGAACCCTCCCATGGGGGGGATTTTCCCAGGGCCCGTACAGGTTCCAAAAGGGGTGCAGAACAAAACGGGGCACTCGAGGGGGGAGGCGGGCCAGGAAAAAGAAGCAAACCTTAACCACTTCGGGTCCGCGCTATTGACATAATACGTCAACAGCGCGGACCTGAGGCGCCGGGGTCACGTCTTTGGACGTGATTTGCTTGTAATTCCCTGTGGTGCGCGGCGGGGGAAAAACAGTCCCGACGCATCACCAAGGATTCGATGCGTGTACCCGGCGGCCGCGATGTCCGTCAGGTACACGCGATCGTCGGTGAGAGAGCAGGGACATGGAGATCTGAGTGTAAACACAGAGCTCCATGTCCTGTCAGGGATAGGTGACAGATGCTGTTTCCCTTGTACATAGGGAGACAGCATCGGTCACCTCCCCCAGTCACCCCCCTCCCCCCACACAGTTAGAACACACCCAGGCAATACATTTAACCCCTTCCTCACCCCCCTAGTGTTAACCCCTTCAATGCCAGTCACATTTATACAGTAATTGGTGCATATTTATAGCACTGGTCGCTGTATAAATGTGAATGGCGCCAAAATTGTGTCAAAAGTGTCCGATGTGTCCGCCGCAATATCGCAGTCAAAATAAAAAATCGCAGATCGCCGCCATTACTAGTAAAAAAAAAATATTTAAAAAAAATCTAAATTCTGTCCCCTATTTTGTAGGTGCTATAACTTTTGCGCAAAGCAGTCACTTATTGTGATTTTTTTTTTTTTTTTTTTACAAAAATACGTAGAAGAATACGTATCGGCCTTAACTGAGAAAAAAATATATTTTTTACAAAAAAATTGGGATATTTATTATAGCAACAAGTAAAAAAAAAATATATATTTTTAAATTGTCGCTTTTTTTTGTTTATAATGCAAAAAATAAAAACCGCACGGGCGATCAAATACCACCAAAAGAAAGCTATATTTGTGGGGAAAAAAAGGACGCCAATTTTGTTTGGGTGCCACGTCGCACGACCGTGCAATTGTCAGTTAAAGCGACGCAGTGCCGCAAGCTGAAATTTCGCCTGGGCACGAAGGGGGTTTATGTGCCCAGTAAGCAAGTGGTTAAAAGGTAATGGCATCTTCAATCTAAGTAAGGCAGAGTTTTCAGAAGCTGAGCTCACGACTCTTGACAAGGGTTTAAAATTTGTTCCATCTAAACAATTAAACAGGTTTGAGACTTTTGTTGACATTCATAAGTTCACTCGTAAACTAAACATTCAAAGATACTTTTTGTCTAACCCTTATAAGCCTAAAACCTCCTATACTTCGCTGGGTGACGTTGTCCATTCGGGGATGGCCAATCCATCGCTGTTTAACCCTCCAAGTACTACAGCATCCTCAATCAAGGTCTTCCGGGATCTTGTGCTCAAAGATCTAGAATCTGTACCTAAGAAGCGTACTTACGATCACCCTGATATTAAAGCGGGCCTCAAGTCCTTGTGTGAAAGGATTTAATAATTCGGCCTGCGGACAAAGGGGGTGGTCTGGTTATCATGGACAAGAACGACTATCATCTAGAGATGTGCCGTATCTTAGATGACACAAGTACCTAATCCCCTCTGGTCGCAGATCCAACAAAAACACTCCAGAAAGTATTACTAGGATTGATAAAAAAGGGTTTTTCAAGTGGGATTTTGGATAAGAAAGAGAAAGATTACCTTGTACCAACTGTTCCCCGCATTCCGGTTATGTACTTTCTCCCCAAGATCCACAAAAATGTTACTCATCACCCAGGTAGACCCATCGTAAGTGGGATAAATTCAGTGACCTCCCGGATTGGAAGGTACATTGACTTTTACCTACAACCACTTGTGCGTGCTGTCCCCTCTTTTTTGAAAGACACTGGTGACACTATTCGCAAATTACAGGCTGTCGATTACCAAGAGGGTTGCCTACTGGTGACGGCAGATGTAACATCTTTGTACACGTGTATACCACATGAACTAGGCTTCAGAGCCGTAGAATATTTCCTCTCTAAAGATAATACACTTCCGGTTTTACAACAAAGGTTTATAATAGATTTTCTCAAATTTGCCACCCAGGGCAACTATTTTTGGTATGACCAACATTTTTTTCTCCAAACTAGGGGTGTTGCAATGGGGGCTAAGTTTGCCCCCAGTTTGGCGAATCTCTACATGGCCCAATGGGAGGAGGATGTCGTCTATGCCCTTCAGCGTCCAGAGATCTTGCTGTGGGCTAGGTATATAGACGACATCCTCCTCCTGTGGCAGGGTGACAAGGAATCTCTTCATGATTTTATGGTCACCCTCAACGACAATGTGATGGGTATCGTTTTAACTTACGAGCTCAGTCACACTTTGATTCATTTTCTCGATCTCGAAGTTTCTGTTGATGACCATCGGTTGGTGACAAAAACCTTTTTTAAACCAACCGATAGAAACGGATACATTCCTAGTGACAGTTGTCACTACAGCTCCTGGCTCAAGTCTATACCCTTTAGCCAGTTGCTCCGCATCAGGAGGAACTGTATGAATGTATCCGATTTCTATACTCAAGCAGAAATTTTGAAGGTCAGATTTGTTGAAAAGGGCTACACACCAGTCAAAGTGGATGATGACATTGATCGGGTGTCCAAAATCGATAGAGATTCCATAATTTCAGAGAAACCTAAACGCCCTCCAGATACCAGGTTCAAATGGGCATTCACTACCCAATACTCGGTGCAACACAAGCAGATCAAAAACATACTGAACCGACATTGGAGTGTTCTTAAATGTGGTTCCCTTTTGGGCCCAGCGCTCTCCGATAGGCCTGGGGTTGTTTTTAGAGGAGCCATGTCGCTCAGAAATAAACTTGCTCCTAACGTATCGGACCCTCCCATCAAACCATCCTTCTTTCCAGAGTTGAAGGGATTTCACGCGTACAGGAGATGCAATGTGTGTCTTTTAAATACTCTTACCAGTGGAAAAATAGACAGCTTTTCTTCCACAGTAACATCCATCATCTATAGGATGAGGGATTTTGCCACTTGCGACACTCGCTATGTGGTTTATCTTCTCACCTGTCGGTGCAAAAAGCAGTATGTCGGCAGGACTATACGCACATTTTCCATCAGAGTAAATGAGCATATTGCACGTATCAGGTTGGGTAAGACTAACCATAGTGTTCCCAAACATTATCTAGAACACCACCACAAAAATCCGGAGGGAACGAGCTTTCAGATTATTGGGAAATTTACCCCCCATTGGAGAGGTGTGTCCCAGCTCGAAATGTTTTGGATATACCAACTCCGTTGTTTTTTTCCCTATGGATTAAATATCGATTGGGACATTAACGCATTCATCAATCAATCCTAGATTGTGAATGTCATTCTGTTCCGTTTGGACACACCTCTGTGATGAGTTTTGTTAATGATTAATATTATATATACTTTCCTGTTTTGTCATTTGATAATCTGTAGTGTCATATATGGGTCAGGATGTTTTATAAAGGAGAAGGAAAGGAAAGGAGAAAGAAAAAAAAAACCTGGCCTACTGGAGAGTCGTCTGTGTTTTTTAATAATGTGTTTGATAAGCAATGATGCCATATAGCCATTTACACACTGGAGATCACCTAGTGTGAGTATGAGTAATATGAGTCCATTTGGACACACCTCTGTGATGAGTTTTGTTTACTTTCAATACTATATATATTTTCCTGTTTTGTCACTTGTTAATCTATAGTGCCATACATGGGTTATGATGTTTTTTAACATTTGTTTTTGGTCTCTTTTTCATATATATATGTATTAGATTCTCGCCTGGCCTACAGGAGAGTCATCTGTGTTTTTAATTATGTGTTAGATGAGCAATGATGCCATATAGCCATTTACACACTAGTGATTACCTAGTATGAGTAGGTCACCTCCCCCAATTACAAGTCGGCGTTTTCCATCTCTATTGGCCATGTAATATGACTAGGGAGATTGTATGGAAAGCTTATGGAGGGCGCTGCGTGATGACAACATGACGCCGACTTGCTCATACAGCGTGCTGTCCGTCTCCCATGATTGGCTATACGTGGTCCAGCTTGGAACGCAGCCTTGTCGTGTGTACGACGCGATTGCGCCATTGCGGGTGTTCGTAATGAGGCGCGTGTTCCCTGCGACCTGCGCTCTGATCCATAGTTGTGCCCGCGGAGGGCCTCTCCACCAATGCTTGTCTTGGAGTCTGGGGACGCTGCGTCAGTAGCATGCTCACGCTGCCGCGAGTGGGCGGGGCTACGCGTGTATTCCATGCGATCGCCCTATAGACCAATGACTCTGCCTACATGGACAATGGGGAATAGACACTGGACTTTTTTTTTTTTTTTGTTCTTTGCTGACAGCAGTGGGTGTTGTCAGCAGGAGTCCGCTGTGATTGGTCCAAACCTCCTGGCTGCCATTCACAGCTGTTTTGGCTTAATGTCATCATTGCACATAGAAGTAGTATAAATATATGGCGTGGGGCACTTGTATGGGTTCATGCCCCAGTTGAAGAGCTCATGGCTCGAAACATGTCGGGTACATAAGCCCATACGCTATTTGCCTACCACGCTACTTACCCATGTGATCACCTGTACTGGTCTTCCCGCAGTCTTGTACTTTTTAGCTTATTTTTTATTTATTTTTTGCCTATTTTTCTGTACACCATTTTATGCCTAATAAAGGCCTTTTTTACTGGAAATAACCACACTATGCGTAGTTGTGTGTGTTTTCTTCCCTACATGATTCTATGATGGGTCTACCTGCCACAATGCCATTATCCATACGTTTCCTCTGAAGGATTTTCTCTCACATTTGGATCCACTCGGCTTCTGATGATCGATTGTCTATTGGCTCAACGGTCTCCCATTGACATCATCGCCTTCCAGGAGTTCGTACACGCTTGATTGACACACCGTCGCTGACGTGTGTGTCCACGCCATCCGGCAAGAGTACCCAACTTTTATCTGCATCGATTGGATGTTGTTGTGGATCCTATGAGATTGACCGCTGATGGGTTTTTTTTTTACTACCTGTTTAAATCACTGAAGTATCCAATTCCTGTGTTGATGGACTTATTCTACACGTTTTTGCAATTCCGTTTGCCTAATGTGAGTCTGTTCATTGTATATTGGGACTTTCTCATCACCAGAATTTCCATTTCTTGCTTTTTTACATTGCTATTTACAACATATATTAGCATTTGATCTTTTATCTTTTGACGTATCTTTCCGGGACATTTATTTGTGATACAATTCATTTTCACTTTAGTGTGAAGTACCCTGGTGGTACCATTTGGTATCTCACTTATTTTGATTCCTATTTTTTAGCATTTATAAGAATGTTTGTGCATATTATTTGATATTTACATGTATTGGTCTAGTGCAATTTTATAGATTCACATACTTGCTCCATAATTGGGGCTCCTGTTTTGAATACCTTGATCACATATTTGATTTCACTCCAGATATTATTTAGCGCTGCACTTTTTTTCTTTCACTACTAATGTATGCAGATGAAGAGGAGCATAGAAGGAGGAGGAGGAGGAGGGGGCACGTGAGAGGATCTACCGAGCGCGCATGAGCCTCTTTGGCATGGGTGATGAGGAGGTGTATCGCATCTTCACATTCAGCCCTGCTGCCATCCTGGAAATAACTACAGCCCTGCAGGAGGACATCACCAGCCAGACACACCGCTCACATGCACTGCAGCCACTGGTGAAGGTCCTGGCAACACTCCATTTCCTGGCCAGTGGTTCATTCCAGCGTACAAGTGGAGTGGTGGCTGGGATGTCACAAACCAGCATAAGCAGATGTGTGCACCAGGTTGTCCCCGCAATCCTCAGACGCATGTCCCACCACATCATCAGACCCACCACTGAGCAACTGCGGCAGAAGGCAATGACAGATTTCTACAGAATTGACGGATTCCAACGCACCATTGATTGCACATTGGCATTGGCATTCCATCAACGTACAGGTGATAGCTGATGCCAAATACCTCATATGGCACGTCCGTGCCAAAGACCCCGGGTCCAGCCATGACAGCTACATATACCGTCAAAGCACCATCCCAGAAGATTTTGAGCAGGACTTGTATGGGGACAGCTGGCTGATTGGTGAGTGACATGGGTGGCAGGCATGACTGTCCCCCCCATGATGCACACATCACAAGGGGCACATGCACTACTAACATCCTCCTGTCTTTTCCCTTCCAGGTGACTCTGCATATACACTGGGACCCCATCTTATGACTCCTTTCCGGAATCCCCAAACCAGAGGAGAGAGAAGATACAATGAAGCACACATCAAAACCTGTGCAGTGGTGGAGCGCACATTTGGCCTCCTGAAGTCCCGTTTCCGATGCCTGGATAAGTCCGGGGGGGCCCTATTGTATTCCCCCAACTTTGTGGGTCAGATCATCGGTGCATGTTGCATTCTGCACAACTTTGCCATGAGAAAGGGCCTGCAGATTGCCCTACGTGATGACCTGAGCCCCCAACCACACATCCCCTCCCTGCCAGAGGAGACCCCGTCTGATGATGGAAAAGCAGTCAGGAGTTGACTCGTGTTACGAATCTTTGACCGTTAAACACACACATTCATCATGTCACACAGACAATGCACGCGTGCACACCACTGTGGTCCCTAGATCACACACACCACATCCACATCACATTGGATTAGCCCAAGTCCAGCATGCAGGACTTGGGAGCAGCAACGCCGCATCAAGGCCCCAATGATGTTGCTGTTCATTCATACACCATTCACACAGCCGTGGGGATAACTTCTCCCCAACGGCCGAGGGGGACACCCCTTACTGGCAGGAGTGCCACCCCCTCACATTCACACTGCACCGTGTGCAGTATCATGTAAAAAAAAAAATACTCTTAACCAGAGCATTAAATAAAAATAAATAAAAAGCTCTTAACCAGAGCATTAAATAAAAAAGAAATAAAAAGCTCTTAACCAGAGCAAAATTTAAAAAAAAAAAAGAATGGGCCTGGCGGGGGCTCCGCCTGGTGCCACGGCTCCTGCCCCTCACTTGCCTGGGGGCAGCCACAGGTGGGGGGGTGGGGTAGCAGGTGGAGAAGCATCCCCATGTCCCTCCCTGGCTGCCTGCATGCCCTCCAGGGCAACCGCTATGCGGGTCTGCACAGCAGTCTGCTCCACGACTGCAAGGCGCAGGGCATGAACCTCCCCTACAAGGTCGGAGGTGGTCGCCTGCAGCTCCCCCAGGCTGGTCAGCGTCGCTGCGCTGTTGCCAGCAATGTCTTGTATGGCATCCGTAAGGTGTCCCGAGGAGGCCAGGCTGTCGGCCAGGCGCCTCATCTCCTCCACAACCTCTGACAGGTGCCGATTTTGCTGGTCCTGCTGCCTGGCCAGCTGCTCCGGCAGGACCTTGTGAACACCCCTGGTCTTGCACGTCGCCTTTCGGGGAGTGGCAGGGGACCGGACATAAGGGGAGGATGTGGAGGGGCCGGAGATGAGGGGGGGAAACAGAGGGACTGGAGAGGTTGGGGGGGGGGACACTGAGGGGCTTGATAAAGATGGGGGGATAGCCTGGGCTGGTCCGGGCAACCCGTGGTCCTCCTCCAAAACCAGATAGAGCTCCTGGTCTACGAGCTCCTCCTCAACCACCTCCTCCGTAGAGGTGTGCCTACTTCCCTCCAAGTCCTCTTCCAGTGGGGCAGCCAGAGGGACTGGAGGCTCGGGGGATGTCTCTGGATGGGCCCCCGGCAGCCACAGATGGCCCCGCTTCCTCCTGCACATCTGTGGATGACAGAAAAGATGCACATGTTGGTGGACCCACACACTTGACACATGTTCCCTTCCACCCCCACACATGCTACACAACAGATAGAATATAAAACACTGGCTGGCTTTTTGGACTCGTAGCCCCCAACTCCCTCAACCTGCTCCCTCTGCAGGCAGCGGGAAACCACCTTCTCCTCCTCAGTCAGGCGGACAGTGCAGGGTGGGCCCCCTCCAGTGCCCCTGGCATGGTGAGCTTGATTCGCCAGCTTACCCTTCACTAGACGCCGCAGGTCATTAATTTTTTTGAGAATATCCTGCGGGGTCCGGACCTCGTGATTAAGGGCATTGACCTGGCAAACCACTTTCATGAGGATTTGATTCCTCCTGGACTTGCTGGTCCGGGCACTGTCAGCACCATGGAGCCGAGAATCGTATTTAGAAATGGCTTCGATAACAATGGCCCTCTCCTCTGGGGAGAAATTGTTCTTCCTCCTCTCCTTACCAACAGACTCCATGGAACAACACAAAGTTTTCCCGTAATAACCCAAAAAATGGGAGACTGTTGCGCTGTACGGGCGCATGTGTGGGCGCATTATATACCCTGCGCCGGCGAATCGTAGGGAGGCTTTGCGCATGCGCAGAAGGCATCCACGTCACGGCGCAGGTCATCCACGTCACGGCGCATGCTCTGTTCGTCCCGGCCTTCATTTGCATGGGGTCACGCTTCATTACAATGCAACACGCCCACTTCCCTCCTGCTTTGGAGTTGCGCTGGATTACGCCAATGATTTTACGCGACGCAGGCGCATCTTGGAGCGCATTTACTTAGGGAATACGGTACTTGTCACTCCGCGTTACGTCGGCGTAGTGCATCTGAGATGCGCAACGCCTGCATAATTAGGCGCGCATCTACGAGAATCTGGCCCTTGGTGTTTACTGCACTTGTGCTGTATAGTTTTCACTTAAACCTACTTGTAGTTTACTGCACTTGTGCTGTATAGTTTGCACCTAAACCTACTCGGTGTATACTGTAAGTGTGCTCATTAGTTTGCACATAAAGCTACTTGTGTGTACTCCACGTGTCCTCTGCAGTTTGCACCTAAAGCTACGAGGTGTGTGTACTGATTTTATCCTCTGCAGGCTATTATAATGTCTGAAAGAACAACAAAGAGAGGCAGAGAGTCACAAGGGCAAGCAGGCTCTGTATCTAGAGGCAACAGTGCTGGTGGTGGACACGGTGCATCCTCTTCAGCACCTGGCCGTTGCACACGCTCATCCTTCTTTTCACAAGCTGGCCTTGTTGAGCCTCAACATGCAGACAAATTGGTAGAGTGGATGATCAAGCCATCCTCATCCTCTCTCACCCAGGCTCAGGGTACTTTGTCTGGCAAATTGGCTGCCAAGGCGTCCTCTTCCCTCTGCTCAATGGCATCACTTACTCCTTCCCTAGTCCCACCATGTTCTCCTGAGGAGTCCTCCGAACTGTTTCAACACAGCGTTGGGTACATCCTGCCTGAAGATGCGCAGCGTTTTGAAGGCTCCGATTATGGCGCAGTAATGTGAGCCCAGAGAGAGAGGGAGTGCCCGAGAGGGACAGCAATCTGCCATGTTCCCCCAGCTGCCAGGTTTTCGACAGTGATGAGGAGGGAGGGGATGAGGAGGTCACTGACTCTACGTGGGTGCTTGATAGGAGAGAGGAGGAGGAGGAGAAGGAGACACAGGCATCTCCAAAGAGGCAGGATGCCCTCCAGGGCACAGCTTGACCACTTGAGAACCGGCCCATTGCCAAAGTACGTCCTGTTTTTAAAGATGGATATCTCGGTAACGGCAGCAGCTGCTGCCACAACCGAGATATCCATCTCTTCATGGGCCGGTTGTGTTAATGATAACGGCAGTCTCCGCGGCGGATTCGCCGCGAGATCGCCGTTATCGGTGGCGGGAGAGGGTCCCCCCCTCCCGCGCCCTTCGCCGCTTACCGTTGCCGTCGGTAGCGGCGGAGGCGATCTGGTCTGTTCGGCTCCTCTGCGGGGATACGAGTGAGGGAAAAATCGCCCCCACCCGTCCCCAGAGCTCTGCTGGGCGGAAGTGACGTCAAAACGTCAGTCCCGCCCAGCGTCTTAAAGAGAATTTTTTTTTTAATGCCATTTGAAAAAAATGACATTTTACATTTTTTTTTTGCATTTAAGCCTAAATATGAGATCTGAGGTCTTTTTGACCCCAGATATCATATTTAAGAGGACCTGTCATGCTTTTTTCTATTACAAGGGATGTTTACATTTCTTGTAATAGGAATAAAAGTGATAATTTTTATTTATTTATTTATTTCAGTGTAAAAAATGATAAACTAAATTAAAATAAATGAGAAAACAAAAAAAAATAAAAAATTTAAAACGCCCCGTCTTGACGAGCTCGCGCACAGAAGCGAACGCATAAGCGAGTAGTGCCCGCATATGAAAACAGTGTTCTAACCACACAAGTGAGGTATCGCCGCGATCGTTAGAGCGAGAGCAATAATTCTAGCCCTAGACCTCCTCTGTATCTCTAAAAATGCAACCTGTAGAATTTTTTAAACATTGCCTATCGAGATTTTTAAGGGTAAAAGTTTGACGCCATGCCACGAGCGGGCGCAATTTTTAAGCGTGACATGTTGGGTATCATTTTACTAGGCGTAACATTATCTTTCACAATATATAAAAAAATTGGGCCAAATTTATTGTTGTCTTATTTTTTAATTCAAAAAAGTGAATTTTTTCCAAAAAAAGTGCGCTTGTAAGACCGCTGCGCAAATACGGTGTGACAAAAAGTATTGCAATGACTGCCATTTTATTCTCTAGGGTGTTAGAAAAATATATATATATATATAATGTTTGGGGGTTTTAAGTAATTTTCTAGCAAAAAAAACTGTTTTAGTCTCGTAAACACCGAATCTGAAAAACAGGCTCGGTGGTCAAGTGGTTAAGGGCAGCACACCAACTGCATTACATCGCAAAGATACGCCCTTTTGCAGGGCGCTGCTGTGTCTCAGCGTTACTGCAAAAGTTCTTTGGTGTGGGCCTTTTTTGAGACATGTGCATCAGATCGCACCATTGCTATTTGCAACATATGTCTCAAGCGCATCTCGCGTGGCCAAAACATCACGCGCTTGGGCACCACATGCTTGACCAGACATTCGTCGACCTGCCATGCAGTTCGTTGGCAAGCATACCTGAAAGACCCACACCAAAGAACAAAGTGGACCTCCCTGTAAGGGCTTACCTTGAGTGGAGTCCATTCTGCAGATTGTAAGCTCACCCTTGCAGGTACACACAGCCTACGGTAATAAGGGAAGACACTACCTGGGCTGTGAGTCTGTGCACGGGGCCTAGATAGGGAGTTGCCAGGGATAGTCAAAGTATAGCCGTGGTCCAGGATTCCAGAATTCAGCGTAAGGTCAGAAGCCGGGGGTCAGTCTTGTAGCTGAGCAGACGTGGTACACTGATGACAACAGAGGGTCAGGTAAATACCGACAGAAAGTTCAGGGTTCGCAAACAGGAACCAAAGACAAGTCCGGGCACAAGCCGTGGGTCAAGGGCTGGAGACGGCAGAGGAAGTCCGAAGGTACAGGCTGGGGTCAAAGGACAGGAGACAGCAGCAATCCAAGGTACATAAGCCAAAGGTCAGAAGCCGGGGTCAGTCTTGCAGCTGAAGATCACTACAGGAACCGTTGGCACAGACAGGATGATCAGATAACAATGAACTGACAAGGCTCTCAGAGTGAGGCAGTGCTTTATACCCTGGTTAATTGGGTAACCTGCCTCAGCTGGACCAGGATAGGCAGGTGCAGATTGCAAGGAGAAGGCAACTGAGAAGTGGCTCAGAGGCAAAGACCTGGAGCAGCAACGGAGAGGTCCTGGGTTCGATTCCACCCAGAGCGCGACCACACTTCGCTGTCCGTTTGGCACGGTAGTGACCGTGACACTCCCCTTGCCCCTCATCAGCTGGGATCTCCAACCCCACTATACCCTCAGTCCTCTCTGAAGCCTGCACTGATAGGACTGAAGGTGTAGAATTGCATTTCAGTGACAGCCCCTCATAAACCATTTCAACGAACATTATGCAGCCTTGTTTAATTCCCAGCAAGTTGTATGCGTTGATGAGTCCCTGATTAAATTTTATGGCCGCTTGTCTTTGAAGCAGTTCCTTCCCAGCAAGCATGCCAGATACGGGGGTCAAGCTCTATAAGCTTTGTGACAGGGCAACAGGCTACACATGGAGCTTTAGGGTTTATGAGGGCAAAGATAGTCAGGTAGAGCCGGAAGGTTGCCCAGATTACATGGGGATTGCTGGCAAGATCATGTGGGACTTGGTGTCATCCTTATTCGGGAAAGTGGTACCACTTGTATGTGGATAATTATTACAGCAGCGTGCCACTTTTTTGTCACTTGTTTGATCATCAGATTGGAGCATGTGGCACCGTGCGACCTAATCGCCGGGGCTTTCCCCAGCGGCTTGTAGATTCCCGTCTTAGGCTGCTTCAGGTGTAATAATTTGATCGCCGTGAAGTGGCGGGACAATAAGAATGTTTTCGTTCTTACCACCCTTCACGCAGACACGACAGTACAAATTTGTACGGCGACTAATGTTGTGGAGAAACCTCTCTGTGTCTACGAATATAACAAAAATATGGGAGGGGTGGACCTTAACGACCAGTTGATGGCGCCGTATCATATTGACCGTAAGGCGCGACGCTGGTACAAAAAAGTGTCTCTATATTTATTTCAATTGACTTTACTGAATGCTTTTGTCTTATGCAAAACTTCAGGACGGAATGGAACCTTCCTTGAATTCCAGGAAGAGTTCATCACAAAACTCCTGTATCCAGGCGGTTCTGCACCTCACCATCCCCTACCAAATGCAGTAAGCCAACTGCATGAGAGGCATTTTTTGTATGCCCTCGAGAGTACCCCTACCCAACATACCACCCAAAGAAAAGGAGGAGCGATTTTGCTCCTAATGCCGCGTACATAGGGTTGACATTCCTATGGAGGCTTTCCCGTGGAAAAGTCTGACTATGTGTACACAGGATAGAAAAGTCAGACCGTGTGTACGCGGCATAACTTTTTTGCAGGAGGATGCCCCCATGCTTCGGCATATATATATTTTAGGCACAGGTTGCGTTAAAATGTATTTTTATTTTTTTACTATGTTTTTTTTATTTTGGTATTTGCTTTGCAGGTATGGTATGATCTTACTGTTATACTGTAATGTTACCTTGTTTTAATGTTAACCATCATTTGCTTAGCAGGTGCGCCATTCAGTTGCAGCGCGATATATAAAGCCGCGACTCCAACGCTGTAGGAGGTGATTTCACCACCACAGTTAAAAAAAGAGCATATATGTCGAAGCATGGGGGCATTAGGGGCGGAAAATCGATTTTGCTCCTAATGCCGCGTACATACGGTTGACATTCCTACGGAGGCTTTCCTGTGGAAAAGTCTGACCATGTGTACACGGCATAGAAAAGTCCGACCGTGTGTACGCGGCATAACTTTTTTGCGGGAGGATGCCCCCATGCCCCAGCATATATAAATGGTGCATGTATTCCCATCATTAGAAGTGGGTGGATGAAGGGAGGTATTCTAATGGTGGGCATACCCACCGATCAATCTTTTTTTCGTTCAGCCAACAGGCTGCATGAAAAAAAAAAAAGATTACAATACATGTCCAACGAGAACCATCAACGTACTGTTATGTTGCTGGACTTTGAATGGTTATACCAGAATGATGCCTGCGGGTTTAGGTATCATCTTGGTATCATTCTTTTCAGCCAGCAGTCGGCTTTCATGTAAAAGCAGTCCTAGCGGATTTTACATTCAGTGGGAGGAAAAGACCCCCCCATATAAACAGCGCCATTGGGAAATTGGGAAAGCATTTTATCACACCGATCTTGGTGTGGTCAAATGCTTTGAGGGCAGAGGAAAGATCTAGGGACAAATAGACCCCGTTTTTTAAAAAAAAAAAGAGTACCTGTCACTAACTATTGCTATCATAAGGGATATTTACATTCCCTGAGATAACAATAAAAATGGTAAAAAATAAAATGGAAGAAACAGTTTACAAATAAAATAAAAAAACTAAATAAATATATATAAAAAAAAAAAAGCATTGTTGTCCCCCCCTGCTCTTGCGCAAAGCGAATGCAAGCATCGGTCTGGAGTCATATGTAAACATCAATTGCGCCATGCATGTGAGTTATCACCGCGAAGGGCAGATCGAGGGCAGTCATTTTAGCAGTAGACCTCCTCTGTAAATCTAATGTGGTAACCTGTAAAGGCTTTTAAAAATGTATGTAGTTTGTCGCCACATACCACATGTGTAAGACTTTTTGGGAGCCTAGCCGCGTACGGGACCCCAAAAACCAAGCACCGCCTTCAGGCTTTCTAAGGGTGTACATTTTTGATTTCACTCCTCACTACCTATCACAGTTTCAAAGGCCATAAAATGCCAAAATAGCACAAAAAAAACCAAATGACCCAATTTTGGAAAGTAGACACTCCAAGCTATTTGCTGAGAGGCATGTCGAGTCCATGGAATATTTTATATTTTGACACAAGTTGCGGGAATATGACAAACTGATTTTTTTTTGCACAAAGTTGTCACTAAATGATATATTTCTCACACATGCTATGGTTATATGTGAAACTGCACCCCAAAATACATTCTGCTGCTTCTCCTGAGTACGGGGATACCACATGTGTGAGAAGACACCCCAAGCTATTTGCTGAGAGTCCATGGAATAATTTTTTTTTTTGCCCCAAAATGAGGGTGACACCCCTTTTCCGGCAGGAATGTCACCCCCACATTCAAACAGCATTCACAGCCTAAAAAAAAAAAATGCCCAGCAAAAACAAAAAATTTCCAGCCAATAAAAAAAAAACAGGCAAAAAAAAAAAGGGGGAAAACAAATTAATGCCGCTGGGGCGCCCATGGCCCCGAGTCCTCAGGGGAGACTCATGGGGGAGGGGGTAATCTGGGGAAGGAGGAGCAGCCCCTGGTCTCTGCCCACCTAGTGTTGCCGTGTTGTCCTGGATAGCCTGGATGAGGGCCCTCACATCCTGCCCAACGCCTGCTGTTGTAGTCTGCAGGTCGTTTAGGCAGTTTGCAAGAGCCCGGGAGTGGCAGTCCAGGTCCCTAAGCGTATCCTTTATGGAGGACAGGCTCTCCTCCACCCGCACCAAAGTCTGGCTGACCTGTCCCAGATGGCGGGTCTGAAGGAACTGGTCCCTTCTCAGATTGGCGGGCAGGACATCGGCCACCCCCCTGGTCTTCTGGGTCGCCTTCCTGCCTCCAGCTGATGCTTGTGGCCGGGGAGAAGGGGAGCCCCTTGGGAGGGGAGCCCTGTTGGGGGGAGGAGCTACCCCTTATGGAGGGCTGGCTGCTGCCAGCCAGAGGGGAAGAGTCCTCCAAAAACAAGAGTCCACTGCCCGTCATGGACTCCTCCTCCTCCTCAAAAACCTCCTCCGAGGACTCCGGCATTGTCGGGGGGTCCTCATCAGGCTGCTGTCCTGGGGATGGTGCGGTCAGGCCAGATGGCCCAGCACCCTCCTGCACATCTGTGGATGACACAAAACATTCAAAGGTTGGAGGATCCACACACTTGCCACATATTCCCTTTCACCCCCCACCCACACATGATAGGGCAAAAAAAACGTACCTGTCCTCACGGGCTCCTGATTGGAGTCATAGCCAGGCAGGCTCTCCACTTCTTGCCTATGAAAGGTCTGGGCCACCGCACGCTCCTCCGCTGTCAGCCTAACAGGGCATGGTGGGCCCCCTCCTGTGCCCCTGGCATGGGCTAGCATTTTGGCCAGCTTCTTTTTGACCAGACGCCGGAGGTCTTTTTTTTTTATGAATCTCTTTATTTAAATTTTTTCATTTTCCATACAAAAATAAAATCATACATATACATTCTATTTTAATTACCTTTACTTCCATAGTATTAACATTGACTTTTTATATCTCCAAAACATCCATACCATCCTTCCATCCCGTACAACACAACACATTCTACTTTCACCCTTCCCCACTCTCCCAATGGTATGATTATTACTCCGGTTCCCCTTTTATCCTGACGCTGTTGTAGAGTTCTCTATCCAATTCGCCCATACTCTCCTATATTGCTCCCCATATCCTCTATTGCAATATGTCTCTGTATAATATCAGATTACTGTTTACCAAGTTCTTCCACTGTGCTATTGAGGGGGCTTCTGTTTTTTTCCAGTTTAGCACTATTGCTTTCCTGGCATAGAACAGCAGCAAGCCTATCTGTGTTTTTCTTTCTTTTGAGATAGCATTACCCCCTATTAATCCTAAGAGACAGATCCCCACTTCTTGTTCCAGCCTTACAGATGTCACTCTTGCTATCATTTTCAGAATCTCTCTCCAAAATACTACTATTTTGGGACAGAGCCAAAATATGTGCATGAAGTCTCCTGGAGCAACTACACACCTCCAGCAATTCTGAGAGTTATCTGGTGAAATCTTATGCAACTTGTATGGTGTATAATGACTTCTATGTACAATTTTATATTGTATTAATCTGACCCGGAGGGATACCAGAATCTTCAGTGGGAATTTCCATACTTCCTCCCAGTTCCCTAAACCCGGGGCATCTCTTTTCCAATTCTCCCTTAATTTGCTCATATCATAAGGTGTAGTATTTATCAAGTATCCATAGAAATTTGACATTGTCCTCTTCCCGCCTTTTATCATTTGTTCTATATCTGATTCCATCAATTGTGGAGTCCCCTCTGGGAACTGGGCCACCAAGGCATGTCTAAGCTGCCTGTATCTAAACTCGTAACTCTCTGGAATATTCCATAATTGTCTCATCTCCACATATGTTAAAAACTTTCCCTCCTGTATCAACTGTGAGAGTTTCTTTACCCCATATTTAGCCCAGTCTCCCGGATCCTGAACCAGATCTAAGTGTGGTAATTCCGGGTTCCTCCACAGGGGGGTATTTGGAGATAGATTATTATTATTTTTTTTCCCCCTCTCTCTTCCTATGACCGTTTTCCATATTTTTACTGTTGTTCTCATTGCTGGCGTTAAATCTCTACTGGTTTTAATACCTCTATACAGTAATCCTTGCAGTGCTTCCACCGATTGGACCACTGTTGCTTCCAACATCGTAGCTGAGTCATACCCATCCGAATTTAGCCTCCTCCCTGCTGTCACTAACTGTGCCGCTGTATAGTATTTATGGAAGTCTGGGAAAGCTAATCCCCCCCTGCCCTTCCGGTCTCATGAGTGTGCTTAATTTGATACTAGCTGGTTTATTAGCCCATATGAATGCAGAGAGCATTCCATGTAGCTGTGTAAAAAAATGTTTTGGGAGCCACTGTGGAGAATTTCTGAAGGCGTATAAAAACGTTGGCAGCACCTTCATCTTCACCAGGTTTATGCGTCCCAGTAGTGACAAAGGCAGTGTTTCCCAGATCTTTATTCTCTTCCCAAGCTCCTGTACCTCCGGGTCTAAATTTAATTTTCGAAAATCTTCAATCTGTCTAGATTTTTTTAATGCCTAAGTATTTAAAGTCCGATACCCATTTTAATAACGTATTTGGAGCAGCGGTTTTTGGTGCTCCTTGATCTATCGGAAATAATATTGATTTACTCCAATTTACTTTGAGCCCTGTATATATCGAATATGTATTTAATAATTCTAAAGCCCCTTCCAGTGATGGACCTGCATCTCTCAAAAAGAGCAACATGTCATCGGCATACAGGGCTACCCTCTCCTCCAGCCCCCCTACCCGAAGTCCCTGAATATTGGGTGTGGTCCTGAGAGCCTCTGCCACTGGCTCTATTGCGATTGCAAAGAGCGTCGGAGAGAGAGGGCAGCCCTGCCTCGTGCCTCTATATAATTGAAAAAAAGATGACAGTTGACAGCTTCACTGCGGACATTGGCCTTTCATATATTGTTTGTATCCATTTGATAAATATTAAAGGGAATCCCATCCTTCTAAGTATTTCCCAGAGAAACGGCCATTCCACCGTATCAAAGGCCTTCTCAATATCTAAAGAGGCCACTGTCCTTGATCCCTCATGCATATGATGTGTATGTATATTTGTGTAGAGCCTCCGTAGGTTGATATCTGTTATCCTTTGTGGCATAAATCCTGTTTGGTCCGAGTCTATTATGTTCCTAAGCAGTGGCTGTATTCTGGATGTTAATATTTCTGTCAGTATTTTTAAATCTGTATTTAATAGTGCAATTGGCCTATATGATGAGCATATCTTTGGGTTTTTTGTTTCCTTATATATTAATGTTATGTGTGCCTCTCTCATAGAGTCCGGCAGGGCTCCCTGCATTAGCCCGCTTGTAAATACTTCTGCTAATTTGGGGGCTATAAATACTCCATATCTCTTATAGAATTCCACAGGAATTCCATCTGGGCCTGGCGCCTTTCCTCCCGAGGATGTTCGTATAACCTCTATAATCTCCTCCACCCCTATAGGCCTGACCAATTCTCTCCTCTCCCCATCTGACAACCACCCCAAGGCAGTCCGGTCCAGAAGGCAATCACAGCAACACCTGGCAGTAGTAGATAATCACATAGATAGTTATAAGCAAGAGCTCCGGGTCCCCCCCCCCGATGCATTCACCTCGTCAGTAATGCTCTGCATAATCTCCCTCCTCCTGGCCGGGTGGTGTTGGCACTCTCCGGGCCATGGAGGTAACGCCCATATTGGGAAATGGCCCGGGCAAGAATTTGTTTCTCCCCCAAAGTAAAATTTAACTTCCTCTTCCTCTCAGCCATACTCAGACAAAAACTCACTCCCAAACAGTCAGCAAAAATCACTCACAAAAACAAGCAGGAAAAATCAAACAAAATACTATCAACCAAAAAGTCTCACAACCAGTCACCAAAAATCACTTTCAAATATCTTCTAACAAACACTAGATCACACAGTCCACAAATATGACAAAGACAAATCACAACGCAACTAACAACAGAACAAAAGCACCTTTCTGTATGGGAAGGGATACAAAGGGATGTACTTTTGCAAAGGAAGGGCGTTTGTGTCTGTCTATTTATGCTGTCTGCGTAGTTCTCTAATTTGCCCTAGTCCACTTCCAATTTCACTGATTGCGCTGTTCCCGAGTTGTGAGCATGCGCACAGAGGTGCTGACCATGGTCTGCTTCAAGCGCGCATGCGCGAGCCGGCCCTTCATTTGCATGGGGTCACGGCTCATTTCAATGTAACACGCCCACGTCCTTCCCAATTTGTATTACTCCGCCTTGCGCCTCTGAAATAACGTTGCGCAGGCGCAAATTTCTGCGTAAAACCGACGAGAATAGGGTGAGTGCGCCGCTACATTGCGCCAGTCTAACGTAAAGGCGGTGCGCTACGCCGTTCCAATAATGCGCAGATGTACCTGAATCTGGCCCAATAACTTTTGCGGAAACCAATAAATATACGCTTATTGCGATTTTTTTAATAAAGACATGTGGCTGAATACATTTTTGCCTAAATGTTTGACTAAAATGTAGTTTATTCGATATTTTTTACTTTTTGTTATAAGAAAAATCTATTTCTTTCGAAATTTACAGTCTTTTTCCGTTTATATCGCAAAAAATAAAAATCACAGAGGCAATCAAATACCATCAAAAGAAAGCTCTATTTGTGGGAAGAAAAGGACGCAAATTTTGTTTCGGTACAACATTGCATGACCGCGCAATTACCAGTTAAAGCAGCGCAGTGCCAAATTGTAAAAACACCTTTGGGCATTTAGCAGCATATTGGTCCGGGGGTTAAGTGGTTAAAGAAGTACCAGTTGAAAATTAAGAACAGATTCTACTTAACAACAAACCTACATTCCCTGTCTGGTTTTTCACCGCCTGGATACTGCTGTTCAAAGTATATAGGGCCAAAGGGGCTTGTAATGACCTGGGGGGAGTGGTGGTGGGGAAACCCATGATATTTTTTTTCAGTGATTTTTATCCATATTGCAGGGACCAAACATTACATTAAAGCTGCAAGCAGTCTTAAATTACTTTTTTCTTATAGTAATCTAATTTTGTGCAGGGACAGTTCTAAACACATGGCACTACTATAGACACCCAGCTGGTACGATATTTTAACCACTTGCATACAGGGCACTTACTCACCTTCCCGCCCAAGCCAATTTTCAGCTTTCAGCACTGACGCACTTTGAATGACAATTGCGCGGTCATGCTACACTGTACCCAAACAAAATTGGCGTCCTTTTTTCCCCACAAATAGAGCTTTCTTTTGGTGGTATTTGATCACCTCTGCGATTTTTTTTGTTTGCGCAACAACTAAAAAAAGACTGAAAATTTTGAAAAAAAATAAAAGTTTTTATTTTTTTCTGTTCATTTTTTTTAAATAAGTAAGTTTTCGCTTTTAATTACGGGCACTGATATGGCGGCACAGATAAGGTAGTACTAATGGGCACGATGAGGTGGCACTGATAGGCGGCGCTGGTATGCGGCACTAATGAGCACTCATAGGCGGCACTGATGGGCACTCATAGGCGGCACTGGGCACTCATGGGCGGCACATATGGGTACTTATGGGTGGCACTGATAGGTGGGCACTGGGCATGGATTGGCACTGTGGGGTGGCACTGATGGACACTGTGGGGTGGCACTGATGGACACTGAGGGGTGGCACTGATGCACCCATGTTGCCAATCAGTGCCCATTTGTGGGCACTGATTGGCATCTTTTTTTTTTTACTGTGTTTTTATTTATTTATACTATTTTTTTTTGCCCCTTCTTTTTTTTTTTATTCCCTGGTGGTCTAGGGCTCATCAACGGCTCTTCATGTTTACATCGTGATCAGCCGTCATTGGACACGGCTGATCACGTGGTAACGAGGCTCCGCCGGAGACTCGTTACCGAGATCGGGGATGCAGGGTGTCAGATTGACACCCCACATCACCGATCACGGTGATGCGCGCCCCCGGTGGCGAGCAGCGGCTCAATATCCTGACGATGTCATATGACGTCCAGTCAGGAACTAGTAACCACTTTGCCGCCGTCAATATGTCATTGGCGGGCGGCAAGTGGTTAAGGAATTTTTTTTTTTTTTTTTACTTTAAGCATCATTAAAATCGCTGCTCCAGAAAAAACGACCGTTTTTAAAACTTTTTTTTCCATTGATACATGTTCCCTGGGGGAAGACCCAGGTCCCCAAACCCGTTTTCCGACAATAACTTGTATATTGGGCTTTAAAATTATGACTTTTGAATTTGAACGTTTGAGTCCCATAGACGTCAATGGCGTTCGCACGAACGTGAGGTCCGTTCGAAGGTTCTGGTGCGGACCAAACACGGGGGTGTTCGGCTCATCCCTAATTGGGATAAAGGATTTTGCCATGTTTAGCAGATGGGGGGGTTATTGAATTTTTATATCTAGATATTGATTGTGAAGTATAGTGAAATAGAATAACCCAAGGATCAAACTGAATTATAGACGCCATATTACCATATTTTTCGGCGTATAACACGCACTTTTTCATCTTGAAAATAATGTGGAAAAAGCCTGTGCACGTTATACTACGAATGCGCCCGTTACACCGATATGCATTTAAAAAAAAACATAACTTTCCAGCTTTGCAGAGGGTTACAATGGTTACGTTGACTACCGCAAGACTCAGAGCCACTGGAATCTGCATCAGTGAGGTACAAATCCCTTAAAATGACAGGGTTAATGGGGGGAGGAGGGTGTTTGAGCATTGTCCAAGCCCAGAATTAATTAATTCTAATAAAAAAAAAAACGATACAACCTGCAAGCACTGAATTAATCCCCAAAATAATTCCAATAAATAAAAAACTAGCTGAAATGTTTAACCACTTGACCACTGGGCACTTAAACACCCTTAATAACCAGACCAATTTTCAGCTTTCGGTGCTCTCACAGTTTGAATGACAATAACTCGGTCATACAATACTGTAACCAAATGAAATTTTTGTCCTTTTTTTCCCACAAATAGAGCTTTCTTTTGGTGGTATTTGATCACCTCTGCGTTTTTTTTGTTTTTTTTGCTATAAATGAAAAAAGAATGAAAATTTTGCAAAAAATAATAATTTTTCTTCATTTCTATTATAAAATTTTGCAAAAAAGTAATTTTTCTTCATAAATTTGGCCTAAAATGTATACTGCTACATATCTTTGGTAAAAAAAAAAAAAAAAAAAATGTTGGATATTATTTAGTCTGGGTGAAAGTTATGGGGTCTACAAACTATGGTACCAATTACTGAAAATTGATGAATTTCATCACACCTAATGTACTGACAGCCTCTCTCATTTCTTGAGACCCCAACATGCCAGAAAAGTACAAATACCCCCCAAATTACCCCCTTTTGGAAAGAAGACATTCCAAGGTATTTAGAAAGAGGCCTGGTGAGTTTTTTAAAGTTGTCATTTTTTCCCACAATTCTTTGCAAAATCAAGATTTTTTTTTTCCATAAAATTTTCATATTATTAGGTTATTTCTCACACACAGCATATGCATACCACAAATTACACCCCAAAACACATTCTGCTATTCCTCCCGAGTATGGCGATACCCCATGTGTGAGACTTTTACACAGTGAGGCCACATACAGAGGCCCAACATGCAGGGAGCACCCAGGCCAATTCTGACATTTCTCTCCTACATGTAAAAATCATCATTTATTTGCTAGAAAATTACATAAAATCCCAAAACATGATATAAAGATACCTCACATGTGTGGTGTAACTGTCCGCTTGTCATTGTGGATCTTGTTCAGCACTTGCTGCTGGGTGGAACCTTTCTGCCTTCCTTTTGTCTCCCTGGGGAATGTTTAATTAGCAGGATCACAAAACCACTCCTTTCTTCCTGTCTTAGAAAGAAAGTATTTTCCTGTATCACAGGCCACATGTTAGCTTTATGCATAGGACTTCATGGCAGATGTTTGCAGAAAATCCCTAAAGCTTAAAGTTTGTACCCCCCTTGGCAAGCGGATCGAGGTATGCAGAAAAGTGTGCATTGTTATAAAGATGTATATGTTCTAGAGATAAACCGTGTTCAGGCTGTTTGGTTTTAAACATGCTATAATCCAAAGCACTTTGCATGTAACCATGTTTCTTTGAATGTTCAATGTAATTAGATGTGTGTGCAGACAACTGTAATCAACCCTGTAACCCCCTTTTGTGGTGATAACTGTAAATAAGTGTGTTGTATGCCATTTACAGTTTTCACGGTGCTACGGTGCTTACGATATTCATGTTTACGGTGCTCAAGGAGATAAAGAGAACAATATTCAACCCTGCTGCGCACCTTTGTCGCGAAAGAATAAAACTACTGCACCCGTCAGAAGCTCTCCTCTTGTTATTTATTCGATGCCATAGGGGCCGTAACAGTGAAAACTCGTCGCTGCGGTGGAGACTCGTCTCTGCGGTGGAGACTCGACATCACCGGCTGCGTCGCTGTCCTCATCAAACCGTGAGTAAGGCTTCCCAACGCCTCGCAGGACACGTGCGGACGCCATCTTGGCGACAGAGACTTGGCTGAAAAGCAAACACGCCACGTGGACTTTTAAATATAGCGGGCTCTTTATATGTGATCCGGAAGCCGCCCTTAACTAGTATGCGAGCCAAATAGTTAATATTTTGCTAAATCAAGTTATTATATTCGTGTTTAGAGGCCTAGTGTCAGATTTAAAGCAATGCTATCTTCCAAGTTCCTAATCCACTAAACTGCAGTTAGTCACGTAAAGGGTTAATTGTCTGGTTATAAAGTGTCAGCAGTATATTTGTTTAAAACATTTTGTCATACTGTGTGCATTCGTTGCTAATCTTTAGTTACAAGGGTAAATGCCTGTTTTCTGTCGTAGCCCTTAGGAGCAAGTTTGAGCCAACACTCATTCAAGTTAGGTTTCAGGCACACACACTATTGAAAGGCACAGGCACACTAGAACAAAATGCTGTCACCTGCTGAAGAAACAGACAAACCCACAGAGTCACAACAGGTGCGATCCAGCTCCAGAGAGCGAATCCTAACAGAAAAAGGCAAAGAAATGCACGAAGAAACAGTTAAGAGAAATGAAAAGGCATTCAACAAGGTGTACAACTCTTGGAAGGAGATAGCAAAGGAATCTAGGACAAAGTTAAAGGATTTCTGCTCAACTGAAGACCTTAATACAAGATTGAAAGAGGTTAAAGCCAAAGAAGCGTTAGTACACCAACAGTATGAGTCCATGTGCCAAAATAATTCCACTACCCCGCATATTGTTAAGAGAATGGATGCATGCACTGCGTTAACGGCTGAAATCTGCAACCTCATCAGCAAGCGGTTAGAGAATGTAGATGAAATCTTTAACGATCAACTTGAGAAGGGAAAGGTGAGGATGGTGCTTAATAAAGAAGATCATGAGTCAGTCTTTGGAAACTCAGAAACAGAAACTGTCCTCTCAGAGTCATTACCAGACTCCAGCGCAAGCTCGAGAGCCACTTCCAGATCTAGCAAACGCGCAGACGCAGAAGCAGATCTTGCAGCCAAGATAGAACAGGCAAAGGCAATGCAACAGATGCGCGAGGAGCAAGCTAAACTGAACAAACTAGAGGCAGAAATTAAACTGAAGTTGGATGAGGAAAAGACAAGACTACAACAGCTACAAGCAGAAAATGAAGTCAAGGTAGCTGCAGCTAGAGTGAAAGCCTACGACGCCTATGATAGTCTTGAAATTTATGAACAGGAGACAGACCACCAGGTGCAATACCTCTACCAAAATAATGAACCTCGAACCTCATTGAATCCAAAGTCTGTGCCATTTAAACCTTCAAATACACCACTTGAGGTGTCAAGACCAAAGGAAGAAATTAGTCTGACCCCAGAACTTGCAAGTCTGCTTCTCTCCAACCGTCTCCCTATACCTGAACCGACTGTATTTACAGGTGATCCTTTGAAGTTCATAGATTGGAAGATATCCTTTATGGCGCTGATTGATCAGAAACCAATCCCTGTGTGCGAGAAAATGCTGTACTTGAAGAGGTATCTCGGTGGTGAAGCTCATAAGGCAGTGGAAGGGTTCTTCTACCGAAATTCAGAAGACGCCTATCTAGGTGCTTGGGGAATCCTACAGGACAGGTATGGAGGTCCATTCATAGTGCAAAGAGCCTTCAGAGAAAGGTTGGCTAAATGGCCAAAGATATCAGCAAATGACCCTGTAGCATTAAGAGAGTTTGCGGATTTCCTTCAAGGTTGTGTGGAGGCCATTCCTCATGTTAAAGGCCTAGCTATTCTAAATGATTGTGAAGAAAACCACAAGCTTCTCAAGAAACTGCCTAAATGGATCGTACGCAGATGGAGTCGCATCGTTGTGGACGAGCTTGACAAGTCTCAAGAATACCCAACCTTTGCTCGTTTCACAGAGTTCCTGCAAAGGGAAGCTAAGATTGCATGCAACCCCATTGCCTCTCCTTTCCTTCTCAGTACCAAGACTACAGATGAGAGAATCCCCAAGAGAGCCAAGGCGCTCAACACAAGCACTCAAATGAAGCCCTCTACCTTCAACGTTCCAAAGATCTCAGCTTCAAGACCAAAACCACCTTGCCTAGTCTGCAAAGACGAAACACACGGTGTCGCTAAATGTCAGACCTTTGCTGCAAAGACCATCGATGAAAAGAAGGCCTTTATTCACGAAAACCATCTCTGTTTTGGTTGCCTAAGAAAGGGCCACACTACAAAAGACTGCAAAGGAAGGCACACATGTAGCATATGCAGTCGACGTCATCCAACCTGTTTGCACATACAGAGAAACACTGAGCCTGTCAAAACATCAAACGATGATTCAGTAGACATGGAGAGTAAAGCAAACGACAATGTTCCCAAAGTTATGTCCCATACTTTGACAAGACATACTCCTGCCACATCCTGTATTGTTCCAGTTCTGTTGTCAGCTACGACGGAGCCTCAGAGGGAAATCCTCACTTATGCCCTACTTGACACACAGAGTGATTCAACCTTTATTCTGGCAGACCTGGTATCGAAGTTAAGTGTGAGCACCAAGCCATTACAGCTAAAGCTCAGCACAATGACAGCTGTTGACACAGTTATATCAAGCCAAATTGCTCACGGTCTGCAAGTGCGTGGCTTCAACTCTAAAGCTCAAGTCCAACTCCGTCAAGCCTATACAAGAGATTTCATTCCAGTAGATAAGTCTCACATCCCCACTAAGGAGACCGCACTCCAGTGGTCACACCTCAAACACTTGGCAAACAAGTTACAGCCACTTCAAGACTGTGAAGTAGGACTACTGATCGGTTATGACTGCCCATCAGCACTGGCTCCCTTGGAGGTTGTTATCGGCTCCGAAAATGAACCCTTCGCTCAAAGGACTATGCTCGGCTGGAGCATTATAGGATCAGCAAATCCACATCTTGATAGACAGGGTAGCCAGAGCTTCGTACACAGAGTCGCAGTAAAGGAAATGCCAATGCCGACGGTCACTGATGTGTTAAAGGTTTTAGAAATGGACTTCATTGAAAGAAATTATGAAGATAAGTACGTGTCTCAAGATGATGTTCGATTCGTGCAGTTTCTCTCGGAAACTATAACGAAAAGGAAAGATGGACACTACGAGATGCCATTACCCTTCAAAGACAACAGTCAACTGGCTCTACCAAACAATAAGAGGCTGGCCCTTATTCGACTTCATCATCTAAAGAAAAGACTAAAGGCAAATAGACAGTACCATGAACACTACACCGCATTCATGGAAGAAACAATCAGAAAGGGTGATGCAGAACCAGCCCCTTCATTATCAGAGGAAGAGACAGTGTGGTACATCCCACATCACAGGGTTTATCACCCCAAGAAGCCAGACAAGTTAAGAGTTGTCTTTGATTGTTCAGCAAAGTTCAAAGGCATCTCCCTAAACGATACCTTGTTGACAGGTCCCGACCTGATAAATTCTCTAGTGGGAGTCCTCTGTCGCTTCAGGAAGGAAGCAGTTGCTGTGATATGCGACATTGAAAAGATGTTCCATCAATTCTACATCCCCACAGAAATGCGCAATTACTTAAGGTTCCTTTGGTGGGAGAACGGTCAGTTGGAAACAGAACCGAAAGAATTCAGAATGGCAGTCCACCTTTTCGGTGCCAGTTCCTCTCCAGGATGTGCCAATTTCGGCCTTAAGTATCTTGCACGACAATACAAGTCAGAATATCCCTCAGCATCAGCCTTCATCGAGAAGGACTTTTATGTCGACGACGGCCTAACCAGCGTTCCAACAGTCAGTGAAGCTTCGAATCTAATCCTTGAAACTCAAAGATTATGTAAAAATGCTGGCCTACGACTGCATAAGTTCAACTCTAATAGAAGGGACGTCCTGTCCTGTATAGCTCCATCAGAAAGAGCAACAACTAGTGTAGCTGTCAAACTTAACCCAGACTCAACAACAGAAGGACAAGTACTGGGCATTCAGTGGTCAATTGAAAATGACACCTTTAGTTTCAGTGTTGACATAAAGGATCAACCCTCAACTCGTCGTGGTATCCTGTCAGTCGTAGCTTCGCTCTATGATCCTCTGGGCTTCATAGCCCCCTTCATACTGAGTGGCAAGTGCATTCTCCAAGAGCTTTGCCGCAGGGGCATCAGTTGGGATGAAGCACTTCCTGAGAGCTTATGTCCACGGTGGGAGGCTTGGAAGAGTAGTCTGCAAGCTTTAAGGGAAATCAAGATACCCAGATGTTACCATCCCCCAGATTTCGGTAAACAGAACAAAAGTGGAACTACACCACTTTTCCGATGCCAGCAACATAGGATATGGTGCTTGTTCATACCTTAGGTACAAGAATGACAGAGATCAAGTCCATTGCAGCCTCATAATGGCTAAAGCAAGAGTCGCACCAACGAAGATTGTGAGCATACCAAGACTTGAACTCTCAGCTGCTGTCACCGCAGCAAGGTTGAGTGCCATGTTGAAGGCAGAACTTGAGCTAGAAATTGACAAAGAATTCTTCTGGACAGATTCCCAAGTAGTCTTAGCCTATATCAATAATGAAGCGAGAAGGTTTCACGTGTTTGTAGCCAATCGTGTTCAACTCATAAGAGAGATTACAGACCCAACTCAGTGTCACTATGTGGATACGACACAAAACCCAGCCGACCATGCATCCAGGGGTCTACATGTAGAAGATATCTCCCCCTCAAGTTGGTTATCTGGGCCTAGTTTCCTTTGGAAATCTGAAGTGCACGCATCTTCAAGATCTTCAGCAGAACTAATTGTAGGCGACCCTGAAGTCAAACTCATTACAACCCTTGCATCACAGGCCAGTGAACAAACTGATATTCTAAATCGACTGAGCAGGTTCTCCAGTTGGTTAATGCTCATTAAGGTGATTGCAAGAATCAGGAGAATAAAAATGAAGACGCATCACTTCAGAAATCTTGTGTCTGTGGAGGAACGTAAGAAGGCCGGGGAGGTAGTGATAGGTTTAGTTCAACAGCAAACTTTCCCCCAAGAGCTAAAACTTCTTCAAAGAGGAGATAGTTTTCCAAGTTCAAGCCCTCTTAGCTGTCTTGACCCCATTCTGGTTCAAGGACTTCTTCGTGTTGGTGGAAGGCTGTCAAGATCAACTCTTAGTCAAGAAACGAAACACCCAGTCATCCTCCCAAAAGAAGGGCACATTACTCAGTTAATCTTGTCCCACTATCATGCAGCCACCCATCACCAGGGCCGCAGCCAAACTCTAACAGAACTCAGAGCAAATGGATTTTGGGTGCTTGGCGGAAGCAAGTCAGTTGCCAAGTTAATATATAAATGTGTACAGTGTCGAAAGCTCCGTCGTCCCACAGAGGAGCAGCGTATGTCAGAGCTCCCCGAAGAACGAGTGGAAGTTTCAGCTCCTTTTACATACTGCGGTATGGACTGTTTTGGTCCCTTTATCACCAAACAAGGTCGAAAGGAATACAAGAGGTATGGTCTAATCTTCACATGCTTCTCCTCACGTGCAGTCCATATTGAAATGCTTGAAGATTTATCTACAGATTCCTTCATCAATGCCTTAAGGTGTTTCATCAGTTTAAGAGGAGCCGTTTGCCAACTTCACTGTGACCAAGGCACAAATTTCACAGGAGCAAAGAACGAACTTAAAGAAGCCCTGAAGCAATGTGACACAAAGGCACTAGAAACTTTCCTAGCTGATAAACAGTGTGAGTTTATCTTCAATGCTCCTTCCGCAAGTCATGCAGGTGGAGTCTGGGAACGTCAAATTAGAACCATTCGTAATGTGCTAAATGCTACAACAGTCCAATGTTCAAGTAGACTAGACGATGCTTCTCTTAGAACGCTATTTTATGAAGCTATGGCCATTGTTAACAGCCGTCCTTTAACCGTCGATGGAATCAATGACCCCAAGGCACCAGAACCTCTAACTCCAAACCACCTCATCCTGATGAAATCCAAGGTTGCATTACCTCCACCTGGGAAATTCGTAAAGGAAAATGTGTATGCAGCTAAACGGTGGCGTAGAGTACAGTATTTAGCAGAACAATTCTGGAGTCGGTGGAAAAGAGAATACCTAATGAGTGTTTCCACAAGACAGAAATGGCACACACCCCGACGTAACCTCAAAGTAAATGACATTGTCATAATCAAAGAAGATATGTCTCCCAGATGCCAGTGGCAACTAGGACGTGTAATTGAAACTACAATAGAAAAGGATGGTCTAGTTCGTCGAGTCAAGGTGTTAGTAGGTGACAGAAGATTGCAAGATAAGAAACACTATGTATCAAAACCTTCACTTATTGAACGTCCTATTCAAAAGCTAGTAGTCCTCATAGAAAGCAAATAAGTTCAGTTTTAGTGATACACTAGCATACCACCACACGAGACAGTAGCCATTTACAGAGGTACCTATAAGCTAAATTGTGTATGATGTACCATGTTTTATAGCGGCCTTAGTTATGTTCTGTAAATTATGTATGACTTTTTAAGTTATATTCATCATAACATAATTTGGTGGGAGTGTAACTGTCCGCTTGTCATTGTGGATCTTGTTCAGCACTTGCTGCTGGGTGGAACCTTTCTGCCTTCCTTTTGTCTCCCTGGGGAATGTTTAATTAGCAGGATCACAAAACCACTCCTTTCTTCCTGTCTTAGAAAGAAAGTCTTTTCCTGTACCACAGGCCACATGTTAGCTTTATGCATAGGACTTCATGGCAGATGTTTGCAGAAAATCCCTAAAGCTTAAAGTTTGTACCCCCCTTGGCAAGCGGATCGAGGTATGCAGAAAAGTGTGCATTGTTATAAAGATGTATATGTTCTAGAGATAAACCGTGTTCAGGCTGTTTGGTTTTAAACATGCTATAATCCAAAGCACTTTGCATGTAACCATGTTTCTTTGAATGTTCAATGTAATTAGATGTGTGTGCAGACAACTGTAATTAACCCTGTAACCCCCTTTTGTGGTGATAACTGTAAATAAGTGTGTTGTATGTCATTTACAGTTTTCACGGTGCTACGGTGCTTACGATATTCATGTTTACGGTGCTCAAGGAGAGAAGTAGAACAATATTCTACCCTGCTGCGCACCTTTGTTGCGAAAGAATAAAACTACTGCACCCGTCAGAAGCTCTCCTCTTGTTATTTATTCGATGCCATAGGGACCGTAACATGTGGTTTGAACACCGTTTTTATATGTGGGCGGGACTTGTGTATGCGTTCGCTTCTGCATGCAAGCTCACGGGGACAGGGGCACTGTATGCCCAGAGTATTGCGGAGTATTGCCAGAGTATTGCCAGAATATGCCCAGAGTATTGCCAGAGTATTGCCAGAGTATGCCCAGAGTATGCCCAGAGTATTGCCAGAGTATTGCAGAGTATTGCCAGAGTATTGCCAGAGTATTGCCAGAGTATGCCCAGAGTATTGCAGAGTATTGCCAGAGTATGCCCAGAGTATGCCCAGAGTATTGCAGAGTATGCCCAGAGTATTGCAGAGTATGGCCCAGAGTATTGCAGAGTATGGCCCAGAGTATTGCAGAGTATGGCCCAGAGTATTGCAGAGTATGGCCCAGAGTATTGCAGAGTATGGCCCAGAGTATTGCAGAGTATGGCCCAGAGTATTGCAGAGTATGGCCCAGAGTATTGCAGAGTATGGCCCAGAGAATGCCCAGAGTATTGCCAGAGTATTGCCAGAGTATTGCCAGAGTATGGCCAGAGTATTGCCAGAGTATTGCAGAGTATTGCCAGAGTATTGCCAGAGTATTGCAGAGTATTGCCAGAGTATGCCCAGAGTATTGCAGAGTATTGCCAGAGTATGCCCAGAGTATGCCCAGAGTATTGCAGAGTATGCCCAGAGTATTGCAGAGTATGGCCCAGAGTATTGCAGAGTATGGCCCAGAGTATTGCAGAGTATGGCCCAGAGTATTGCAGAGTATGGCCCAGAGTATTGCAGAGTATGGCCCAGAGTATTGCAGAGTATGGCCCAGAGTATTGCAGAGTATGGCCCAGAGTATTGCAGAGTATGGCCCAGAGTATTGCAGAGTATGGCCCAGAGTATTGCAGAGTATGGCCCAGAGTATTGCAGAGTATGGCCCAGAGTATTGCAGAGTATGGCCCAGAGAATGGCCAGAGTATGGCCAGAGTATGGCCAGAGTATGGCCAGAGTATGGCCAGAGTATGGCCAGAGTATGGCCAGAGTATGGCCAGAGTATTGCCCGAGTATTGCAGAGTATGCCCAGCTGAGGTATTGCCGAGTTTTGCAGAGTATTGCAGCAGGGATGGCTGGATGGATCTGTGACTACATTTGTCACAGATCCAGCCCGCAGCACTGCCGCTGCCATCCGCTCCCTCCCCTCTCCTCTCACACTGTACCGATCGGTACAGAGAGAGGAGGGAGGAACCGGCGTCAGCACATGACGCCGCTTTGTTGACAAGTGATCGCGCCGTCATTGGACGGCGCGATCACGTGGTAAACCGCCGCTATCAGCGACGATTTACCGTGATCCGTGATGCGCCGGGTCCTCTGGACCCGGCGGTCACGAATGTTCCCGTGTGCGCGCCTCAGGGGGAGCGCGATTCTAAAAGGCCGTTAATTAACGGCCACTTAGAATCAAGCAACCGCCCTATAGCCGTACTTTCGGTATAGGGCGGTTGCAAAGTGGTTAAAAAAAAAAAAAATTGTAGTTTTTTTATTTATTGGAATTATTTTGGGGATTTATTCAGTGCTTGGATAATGAATGTCAGACAGGTTGTATTGTTTTTTTTTTAAGTTCTTTATTCTTTTTGTTTCAAAGTTCTTTTTTTAAAATGTAGTTTTTTTCCTGAAAATTCCCTCTAAAAATTAGGTGCTCATTATACGCCACTGCGCGTTAAACGCCGATAAATACGGTAATAACTTTCTGCCAATATTTTTGAATAAAAGGGCATGACTAGATATGACCGTGAGTAGCACGGCCTTCACATTCTCTCCAGCATAGAGGAGAATTAGAAGAGAAAATTGAATGCAACTTAACAGGCGTATAGTACCACCTGTGAAGCAATTTATAGTTAATTTCCTCTATTCTGGAAGAAAGGGAGGTAACGTTAGAGAGTATCAGAATCTTGTCTCCTTGTGTATTATCAAGACTGGATTGTAAGTATGTTTCCCAGTGGGTTAGACATGCAGGATATCCAGTCTCTTGCCAAGAACGCATAGCTTTTTAAAATTGTGATACACAATGCTGGGGAGAATCCACCTGTCAGAATATTGCCACTACTTTAGTAAATTTGTTTAATGATCAGATAGGTTGTGGTAAACTGCTTACAAAAAGAGATAACTGAGTGTATCGCCAAATATCCATATACCTATATCTTGTTAAAATGATGCTTCATTTCCATTGAGCGGATCGGTTCGGGTCGCTTAGAATGGAACGGGTTAGAATGGTCCGGTCTATTCTACTGAGCATTTCCACTGCAAATCAGACCATCCGGGACCATACAAGGTTTAGAAAAAAAGCCTAGCACGTCCACCAATCAGTGAGATGTATTGTAGGTCCGCCCTAATGGTACCGTTTCCATTTTCTATGGCCCCACATCTGAAGCAGGACCCAGAATGGTCTGGTACGGTTCGCTTTTATGGCACACTTTCATAATGGAAACACCCAAAATAGCGTACCAACCGAACCGTACCGAACCGATCCACTCAGTGGAAACGAGGCATTAGAAACCCTTATTAAAACTAACTACATTTTTATTAATTCCTTCATTATCTTAGTATTTTTTGTTTTCGTTGTTTGTATAAAAACATTGGAAATTTGGGTTCATTTCTTTTTCCAGTGCCACGTTTTAACCACCTGACCTTCGGAAGATTTACCTCCCTTCCCTTTCCCTCCCTGGCCAGGCCATTTTTTGAGATACGTCACTGCGTTACTTTTTCCTGGTACAGCCGTTTATCCAGGCAGTGAAGAATGCTATTGCCTGGGAGGATAAGTAAACTAGATTGTCTTCCCATTAATTGAGGAAATCAGAGAGATTATAGAGGACAAGAAGTTTTCCCCAGCCTGTTTGAACAAATTGTATCCATTAGCAGATACGGATATACAGTCTTTAAGTTCAATGCTCGTGGTTGATGCGGCAGTGGTGCGTCTAGAAAAAAACGTAACCTTACTGATGGAGGATTCAACATCATTCAAGGACAATAGGCGAATTGATCTGCATCTCAAAAGGAGCCATTTGGCTGCAGGGGCAGCTTGTAGGCCGGCCATTGCACTAACATCTGTTTCTAATGATCAGGTCATGGATGGAAAATGTCAAGACCGCTGTTTAGCAAGACATTCCCAAAGACGACATAATCAAAGCTCTGGAGGAGCTTAAGTTGGTGACAGATTTTGTAGGGGAGGCAGTGATTGACACGATCCGCTATTCGCCCAACTCAATGCTGCATTCAGTTATGGCAAATCGAGCCTTATGGCTAAAACCTTGGACAGCTGATCTGGCATCAAAACAGAATTTGTGCAAGATTCCATTTGATTGCAAGTCTTTGTTCGGCAAAAAACTTGATAAAGCTATTTCCAGAGTAATGGGGACAATCTGGCTTGCTTCCCCAGGATAGGAAAGTCCGGAGAACAAGAGCCTATTTGTCTAGATTTCTACAATCAAATTTTTAGAGACTTCAGGCAGTCGCGACCCTTTAAAGACAACAAAAGGTTGTGGAGAGGCACTCAGGCATCCTTTCTAGGAGCCAGAAGAAACAAGGCCCTCACTGCTGTTCAGGAGGGGACAAAGTATTTTTGACACCAGAAGCGCAGGGGCTCAGCTAAAGTATTTTTTTCCCAGTCTGGGCTGTTAGATGCCAGGACCCATGGGTCAACAAGTCCAGTAGGTCACTTTTGGACCTTTTCTCGTCAGCCTCCTTACACATCCTTCAAAAGAAACAGAAATACCAGCCTTCTCACAGAAAGCACCGGCCTTAAACCAGTTTATAAGGTCACTACAGTCTCAGGGGGCAGAAGTACCTCTTGCTATCAGACAACCCAAATCTGCTTATTTCTCACAGAGACATACTTTTGCAGTCACTAGGATGGTTGGTAAATCACAGAAAGAGTCAGCTAGTACCAACGCAGAACATGATTTATTTAGGGGCAATGTTCAATACATGCCAGGGCACAGTATCATTACTTGTCCTCGTGTATACCTCTAGTCCTGTGGTCTCAATGGCATCTGAGACACTTCCAGAATGGATTCCCAGCACAATGGAGGAGCCAGCAACTGTCTCAGACAATTCTGTTGACGACACTAATGAGTAGGAGATTGCACTGGTAGACGAATCCAGAGAATCTCTACCAGTCCCATCATTTGGGTTCCCACTCATGGACCATAATAACATCCGATGCAAGCAGACAGAGGTGGGATACCCATTGCAAAGAAGTCAGGATACAGGGAAGATGGCCCTTTCCCACCAAAGTAATCCAACATCTTAGAAATGACAGCAGCATTCCTAGCCTTGACCTCATTAACACCTCAGGTCAAGGGATGGAGGGTGCTTCTGCACCTAGACAACAGGGCAGCTGTGTCATATCTATAAAGACAAGGAGGCACCCACAGCAAAGCCTTTCTAAGGGAGGTGGAGCCTATAATGATCCAAGCCGAAAGAAACCTGGTAGATCTCAGAGCAATATATCTCCCAGGCAAAATGAACACAGAAGCAGGCTTCTTGTTAAAGGGTCACTAAAGGAAAACATTTTTTTTAGCTAAATAGCTTCCTTTACCTTACTGCAGTGCTGTTTTCATGTCATCATTGTTAGTTTTTGGTTTGATGTTGCTGTAATCCTGCTCTGTTCTGGACACTTCTTGGTTGTCTGTTTCCTTATAACCACAGTACTGGGAGCCTTCTCACTGTGGTCACTAATCAAGGAGGTGTGATTACTGTGTGTAAACTGAAACTAGATCGGGCTGAGGGGTTTTAGACAAACCATCACTACCCTCTATTGGCTCTCTGGCTCTGTACATCAGAGAGACAGGAAACAACAGCAAAAACTAAACTAGAACTGTAGGTTAATTATATGATTGATTTTTATCTATTTTTAAATTTCAATATTTTTTATTGAGAAAAAAGGAAACGGGTCTCGAAATGAACAGACATAAGAATAAAATAAAGGTCGGCAGATATTCAATATCCCAATACAATAATATAAAAAGTTATCGCTAGGAATATCTGTCTCCAATTATTACAACAAATGTAAAATTAAGAATACATATCCAAATACCAATGGGACTGAATAACAGATCCTCCCCATGAGCTCGGATCCCACCAAAGACAGTGAATGGCGGTGACCCAAGACCACAAGGAATCCCAGCAGTGGATCGCAAGATTATCCGAGGGCACACTACCGTGAACGCCCCAAATGTGATCGTCTGTAGCAATCAAATAAAAACCTAAAAGAGGAGGAAGTAAAAGAGCAAAAAAAGAAAGAGATAGGAAAGAGAAAAGGGGAAGGAAGAAGGGGAAGAAATAAAGAAAGAGAGAGGGTCAACCTGGAGCTCCCTAAGGAGTCGAAAAGTAGTCAATCCATGGATCCCATACCGTATTAAATTTCTCGGAATTGTTACAGAGTATATAGGTCAGCTTGTCATTGATCATAATCCAATTAAGTTTACTTTTAACCTGATCAAGAGGAATTGTCGCCTGTCTCCAATGCCTAGCATTTATAATTCTAGCCGCCAGCAAAATATAAGTAATCAATTTTACAGATTTATTAGGTGTTTCATCAGGTAATTTGTGAAAAAGAGCGACTTCAGGGGATCTACGAATATTTACCCCTGTTACTGAATTTATAAGATTGAAAATCCTAATCCAGAACCGAATTACGAGGGGACACTGCCACCAAATATGGAGCATCGTCCCCAACGGTCCGCATCGTCGAAAGCAATTAGGCGAAATAGAGGAATGCATTTTAGCTACCCTAGTTGGTACCAAGTACCAACGCAAGAGCGTTTTATAGTTGGCCTCTATAAGGGTAGTGTTAATAGAAATTTTGGATAGCTTATATGCAATGTCCTGCCATTCATTCAGGTCAAAGGTAAGGTTCAAGTCCCTCTCCCACTGGTTCATATATGTAAGTTTTAAATCTGGCTTGACATGACAATTCAAATGTCGTGAGTGCAAGGGGTCCCACTCGTTAATTAAGTTTAGATCTGGCGAAGGATATAATTTGGTTATTTCTAAATATTTCACTAGGAGGCATCAGAAACATGTCTATAAAATATTGCATAGAGTACACCTGACCTCCATTAATAAAATCGCCAATTCTTAATAGCCCCTTATTGAGCCACCATTGAAATAATTGTGGAGTCAAGCCAGGTGGAAAATCTGGGTTACAGAAGATAGGTGCTAGTGGTGTATGCGAAGATGCTAAAGGGCTGTGGTGGCGTGTTCTATCCCAAATTACTAAAGAATGTGATAAAGTAGGGCATAATATAGGTGGGCGTAAACCACTAGGAAGCCACATTAAGGATCCTACCGCAATGGGATGAGAGGAGAGTGCTTCAATGGAAACCCATAAGGGGACTGAGCCCTTAGCAGTGGTGTAGGCTAACTGGGCAATCTGAGCTGCTTGAAAGTATGCCTGTAAATTAGGAAGACCCAGCCCACCCATAGGTTTTGGTGTATAAAGTGTTTGTTTCTGTATACAAGGCCTCTTACCCCCCCACACAAAGCGCGAAACCTCAGTCTGCAGACGTTGCATCTCTCTCCTCGGGACTGCCACTGGCAGAGTTCTAAAATAGTAAAGGAGTCTGGGTAGAAACGTCATTCTTATTGAGTTGACTCTGCCAAACCATGAGAGAGAATAGTCCGCCCAGCAACGGAGATCTTCCCTACGTTTTTTAAATAATGGGGGATAATTCGCCTTATAAACAGTGTCAATAGAGGATGTCAACCGGACCCCCAAGTACGGGAGGGAGTGATGAGTCCACTGAAAAGTATAGTAGTGAAACATTAAGCGCTATTGTTTTTTGAGAATTCAAAGACAGACCAGAAAGTTGTGAAAATGTATCTAATAAGGTCAGCAAATTAGGTAAAGTTACTTGGGGGTTAGTGATATACATGAGGACATCATCGGCAAATAATGCACATTTGTGTTCCTGTTGTCCACAATGAATTCCGTGAATTTTGGGGTGGGAACGAATCGCTATAGCTAGAGGTTCAATTGCCAATGCAAAAAGCAAAGGAGAAAGTGGCCAACCCTGCCTCGTACCATGCTTAATAGGGAATGGTGACGATTTATAACCTCTGATTGAAACTTGGGCTACTGGGGTGCTATATAGTGTCTTCAGCAAGGAAAGAAACAAAGAACCACACCCTAAGGTCTCCAAAGTAATAAAAAGAAAATTCCAATTTAGACTATCAAAAGCCTTGTTAAGGTCAAGTGAAAGGAGCAAAAGTTCTCAAGCTTGAACGAAAACGAGCAGGAGAGGGACGATCAGCCACCGGCTTTACTACAAACATTTGGACACACTGCTGTTTGACAACATATCAAATGTGAGTGCACCAGCTTTTATTTTTCTACATTAAAATTATCTCTGGTATTACGCTATGGTCCTATTTCTCTCTTATGTTTTGTCAAACACCGAGCTACATTTGAGAACACCGCAGTGACAGTACAGCGGGTCAGGAGGGAGACCTTAAACCCCTGCGCCCAGAGTGACCCACATAGCGGTCAATACATATGGTAAGGATACTACATCACCACACCTGGGTGCTTTCTGCGGTGGATTAAGTTCATTCTATCCCCACCCTTCACACATGGATGACTAATTGGACTTTCTTTCGGGACTTTTTTTCTTCTTAATTGAATGGATATCATTGAAGGACTTTTATTCACCATATGTATTCTCAGCACATTCACATTGTTCACGAACTACATGAGTGCCTTTCTTTGTCATTCACATATATTTAACCATAGATGTTTATGTTAACCTTTTGAGCCCGATCTGACATTTTGATCTTAGCTCTTCTAATCATTAGCGCCGTATCCTTTTTCTTTAAATCATAATGATAAAGCAACTGTGCAAATTTGCGGCTCTGCCTGGGAGGGGAGCGGAGCCCAGTGGTATGAGATTTGTCCCTAATGAAATCCAAAGCTAAATTGGAGTCACCCGCCAAAATTACTTCCCCTTCAAATTCAGGAGCCATGGATCGTAAAAGGGAGTGAAAGAATGCAACTTGATTTGTGTTGGGAGCATAGTAAACTAGAAAGGTAGCCAAAGTTTCCCCCAAGTGACCCTTTACCAAAAGATAACGTCCATCCTTGTCCCTAAAGACTTTTCTTTTGGTAAATGATATTCGTCTAGAAAAGCAAAGGGCCACTCCCCTTTTTTTCTCTGACGCATTCGCATAGTAACAAAGAGGATAGTCCTTATGTTAGTACCTAGGGGTAAATAGTGAAGTAAAGTGTGTCTCCTGGAGAGCAACAATGTCTGCCCCTAGAGATCGATAGTGAGTAAAAGCCTTAATCCTTTTAGAGGGAGACCCAAGACCCTGTATATTATGTGAGAGTAGACGAACACTTCTGGAATTGGTCATTATACTAGGCATAGGAAACAGTCAGCCAATTATACATAAACAAACTCACCCACCAATCTGCAAACGTCAAGATCCAGAAGAACCAAGAGAACCTCCAGGTGACCCTCAGGAGAGAATAATAAAAATGAAAGCAGTAATTGAGAAAGAAATAGAGAAAGAAAAGAAAAGCGAGAAACAGGTAATCGGGCCAGGAAGCCCCTGGCACCGAGTAACATAACATCAATAAACAATAAATCAGGTGTAGAAACCAAAAACAGATGTCTCAGAGTGAACGCTCCGAGTATGGAGGAGTCTCCACCAGAATCAAGTAATGGGAAGAGTCCTTCGAGAAGGGAGAGTGCATAGATGCCCTGCGGCAGTAAAGGCACATATATAAAAGGGTTAAGGCCCCATCGCACCACCCATGAAAACTTTAAACATAACATAAGAAAACAACCAAAGTTCAGTGTAGTGGTAAAAAAAAGAAAAGAAAAAAGTCCAGCCTGGGGAAAAGATAAAAAAATAAATAAAAAGTAAAAACAAGTATGACCTTAAAAAAATGAGATTTTTATCTATTTTTAAAATGAATCAGTTAACTATTATGTCTCTATACCCTGTAAACAGTCATTTCAGCCCACATTTTTTTTTCCTTTAGTGACCCTTTAAGGAAATTTGGGAACAAGTGGACACTTCATCCCCATGTTTTCAACCAAATTTCCAAACTATGGCAAACCCTGCAGGTGGATCTCTTTGCTACTCAGGAAAATACCTAACTCAGGAGATTCTTCTCTCTCCTTCCATATCCACAGGCAGAGGTAGTGGACACGTTATCATGCCCTTGGAACTTCACAACAGCAAGCGCCTTTCCTCCTCGCACACTCATCACAAAGTTTCTCTTCAGGCTGCTAAGAGAACCAATCTGAGTACTAGCAGTATTGCCTTATTGGCCAAAGAGACCATGTTTCCTGCTACCCATGCACCTCAGTGTGAGTCCCCCTATCAGAATTCCTCCCTTCCTACAACTAGGGTTGTCCCGATACCTCTTTTTTAGGACCGAGTACAAGTACTGATACTTTTTTTCAAGTAGTCGCCGATACCGAATACCGATACTTTTTTTAAATGTCCCCCACAAATGCAGCCATGTCACCCATATATGCAGCCATGTCCCCCACAAGTGCAGCCATGTCACCCATATATGCAGCCATGTCCCCCACAAATGCAGCCATGTCCCCCACAAATCCAGCCATGTCCCCCATATATGCAGCCATGTCACCCATATATGCAGCCATGTCACCCACAAATGCAGCCATGTCCCCCACAAATGCAGCCATGTCCCCCATATATGCAGCCATGTCACCCATATATGCAGCCATGTCACCCACAAATGCAGCCATGTTACCCATATATGCAGCCATGTCACCCACAAATGCAGCCATGTCACCCACAAATGCAGCCATGTCACCCACAAATGCAGCCATGTCACCCATATATGCAGCCATGTCACCCACATATGCAGCCATGTCACCCATATATACAGCCATGTCACCCATATATACAGCCATGTCACCCATATATGCAGCCATGTCACCCATATATGCAGCCATGTCCCCCACAAATGCAGCCATGTCCCCCACAAATGCAGCCATGTCACCCATATATGCAGCCATGTCACCCATATATACTACCATGTCACCCATATATGCAGCCATTTCACCCATATATACTGCCATGTCACCCATATATGCAGCCATGTCACGCATATATACTGCCATGTCACCCATATATGCAGCCATGTCACCCCTACCAAGCCACCGCCGCCCGGGGAACATCACAGCATTCATTTGAATAGCTGTAGTGTTCCCGCCCGCATAGACACTCCCTCTTGCCCGGGATTGGACAGATCATGATCACCCATCCAATCCCGAGCAAGGGGGAGTGTCTATGCGGGCGGGAAGACTACAGCTATTCAAATGAATGCTGTGATGTTCCCGCACGATGTTTAACCCGTGCGGCGGCGGGTTTCGATGCGGCGGCGGCGTTCAACGGCTTTCGGCGGCAGCAGCAGGGGGGGGGACGGGGGGGAAAGTATTCTATTCTGGTATCGGGGGTATTTGCGGGAGTACAAGTACTGGTATCGGTATCGGGACAACCCTACCTACAACTATTGACTCAAGGCAAACTAGCTTATCCAGACCCACAAAAGCTGGATCTTCAAATATGGAAGTTGAAAGGAGGTTTGAATTGTTAGGCTGTTCCCAGGAGGTCATATCCACCCTTCTTTAACCTAGGAAACCAACAACAAATGCAATATATGCATGGATTTGGGACAAGTTCTTATCCTATGCTACAGAAAAGGGGTTTGATCCAGTCTCTCCTTCTACTTCCGATGTTTAGGGTTCCCTCAAACCAGTCTCGAGTTGGGGCTCAGCCAGAGATCCCTTAATGGCAGTGGCTTAAGTGGCAGCGACTAATACAAAATGGGCAGAAGATCCCCTAGTGGTCACGTTCCTCAGAGGGGTGCTGAAGATACGTCCACCTGTCAGGTGCCCCTTTCATAAGTGGGATTTTCCATTAATACTATACATTTTATCCAGTCATTTGTTTGCACCTGTAGAAGAAACTTTAATTTGGAATCTAACCCTAAAAACATTTCTTCAGGCCATCACATCTGGCAGAAGAATCTCAGAACTCCACTCCTTGGACATAGGGGACGAACATAACTCCTTTTTTTCTAGACAGGGTAGAGCTTTGCCCTCTCCGAGGGTTCACACCTAAATTTACCACACAAGCACATCTAATGGAGCCATTTTTTTTTCTGACTCAGAATCAGACTCCTGTCATGAGTTACATATACCCAGAGTCCTCATGGCCTACTTGGAAGCTACGGCAATATTCAGGAACTCTGAAGGATTGTTTATCGTCCTGTGGGGCAGAAGCAGAGGAAAGTAAGCTTCTGCCAGAACCTTGGCATCCGGGGTTGTCAAGTTGATACAAAAAGCTTACAGGATGAAGAACAAAGAACCTCCATCTTAAGTGAATGCTCATTTGACTAGAGTGGTGTCCGCATCATGGCCAGCAAGGGTGAACGTTTCTTTAGGAACAGTATGCAGGGCCGCCACTTGGTCTTCTTGGCACACATTTCTTAAACACTACCATATTGACCCATTGCAAGGGGCTCTTACAGCGGTAGAGTTTGGAAGAGCAGTTTATGTGGCTATGTCAGTGTCTAATTAAAAATATATTCATTAAGCACTAAACCCACCTGTGTGAACCAATTATTTAGCACAGGTATGCTGCCATGGAGGAACCAGGAAAACTGAAAATTCTATCATACTTACTCTAATTTTCATTTCCTGGTGCCTATCCATGGCAGCATACACTCCCACCCTCAGTATTCTATATTATGGAGAATGTTGGGGGAATGTCTTTAACCACTTCCCTACCGCCGTACTTGTTTTTACGGCCGCACTTTAAAGATGGATATCTCGGTAACGGCAGCAGCTGCTGCCACAACCGAGGTATCCATACGGTAAGCCCTCCGCTGCTTACCGTAGCCGTCGGTAGCGGTAGAGGCGATCGGGTCCGCTCGTCTGCTCAGTGGGGATGCGAGTGAGGGAAAAATTTCCCTCGCCCGTCCCCATAGCTCTGCTGGGCGGAAGTGACGTCAAAACGTCAGTCCCGCCCAGCGTCTTCACCACTTGACCACTGGGCACTTAAACCCCCTTAATAACCAGACCAATTTTCAGCTTTCGGTGCTCTCACATTTTGAATGACAATAACTCAGTCATACAACACTAGCATATTTGGAGGAATATGTCAAAGCTGATATGGTCCCACATGGAGTCTTAGGTGGGAGATCAATCCCCAAAAGGATGACAGTGAATTAGCCGAATGGTTTAAATACTTCAATGAGGCAGGGGTTAATTTTTTACAATTTCTCATAGCAAAGAAAAAAAGGAAACTTGCCATGCTTGATTGTGAGATTGATATCATCAAAAACAAACTTACCCCTTACAAATCGGATCCTGATTACTCACATAAATCGGATGCGCTAAAAGCCATTCTGATTAAGGAGGAAATGGAACAAAAAATAAAGAAAAAGAAAAAATATAATAGGGATTTGAAGGACTACAAAGACAAAGTGGTCTTTAAATGGCAGGTCACTACCGCTCCCCTTTCATCAAATGGAAATGCAGCAGGATCACAACCAGCTGCTACTGACCAAAGGGGACCTGAACCTGGGGATCACTCTAATCAACATGTGACACAATATGTTTACGAACCCCCGCAAACTCCTGGTTCTGGTAGAAGGGGTCCTCAACATTACCCTAACACCAGGAGCAGAGGAAATGGTAGAAACCATCCCCCCCCGCCCTAATCGCCACCAATCCCCGCCTGGAGACATCGCTCAGAAAGAACTGACTACTCCAACCAAGGAGCCCACCCGCATACTAGGAATGATAATTCCAATGGTCATATTAATGTGGTTAATAATAGATTTGCGCCCCTAATGAGTGATTCTCAGGGAAGGCCTCTGAATACTGGTGACAGTCATGAATTGCCCCGCTCACGTCAACATGAGCATGAGACAAATCTCTCTGCTTGGGATTTTCGGCCAGCCACTCGAAACCGAAACAAACGAAACGGGGACGCAAGAGAGGGTGCAGAGGGGGGAGGAAACTACACCCCAAACAGACAGAGGAGGACCTAGTAAATAATGGTATCATTAACCTTAGTTCACAACAACTCACTACGGATGAGTTGACAACTTTGAACAGGGGTCTGAAATTTGTTCCATCACGGAATTTGAACACGTTTCAGACATTTATTGACATACAGAAATTCACCCGTAAACTTAATATGAAGAGATACATCCTAAGCAACCCTGCTAGACAACTAAGCAGAGAAAATCCTGTGGTTATGCACTCAGGAATGGCTAACGCCTCTCTGTTTAATCCAGCGAGTACCCAGGCTCCTAATCTAAACGTCTTTCGAGATCTACTACTGAAAGATCTCGAGGAACTAAGGGTTAAACCCGTTCAACTCCATTCCAATTTAAAAACAGGAATGGAATCTCTGTGTGAAAGGAAGGATATTGTAGTACGCCCTGCAGATAAGGGGGGGGGCCATTGTCATTCTTGACAAAACCTCTTACCTAGCAGAGATTACGAGAATTCTATCAGACTCCGAGACCTACGCAATCCTTCCTATGAACCCTACTATACCCTTCAAACGGGAGTTGAAAGCTCTCATTTTGAAGGGTTATGATATGGGTATCCTCAATCAAAAAGAAAAAGAACATTTAATCCCTCTAGCACCGAGGCTACCGGTGATGTATATTTTACCAAAAATACACAAAACCCTGTTAAACCCTCCGGGGAGGCCCATCATCAGTGGTATTGACTCTATTACCTCAAGAATAGGCAAGTATATTGATTTTTACTTGCAACCACTGGTGATGGGCACCCCATCATTTCTAAAAGATACTAAACATGTCATAAACCTTCTTGACAACATTGAGTGGAAACCCTCCTATATGCTGGTCACAGCAGATGTGGCATCACTGTACACGTCCATCTCCCACCATCTAGGGCACGAAGCGGTTCAATATTTTTTGTCACAGAATTCTCCTTTAACTAATACACATTGTAGATTTGTGATGGAGCTACTTGATTTTGCTATGGAGCATAACCACTTCTGGCATAATGGTACCCACTACAGACAAATTAGGGGTGTGGCCATGGGGGCAAAGTTTGCCCCCAGCATGGCCAACCTCTTCATGTCTAAGTGGGAGGAGGACACTATAATCCTTGATAGATCACCAAATCTCATCTTCTGGAGAAGATTTACTGATGACGTGTTATGCATTTGGGATGGCGATGAGGACTCGGTTGACTCATTCATCTCCACCCTTAATTCCAACACTAGGGGTATTGTCCTGACCCATGAGAAAAGTTCTAGCAAGATTCACTTCTTGGATCTAGATATTTCTATCATTGAGGGTAGGATTGTCACGTCGACATTCTTTAAACCCACGGATAGAAATGGTTACATACCACTTGACTCATGCCATCATCCTTCATGGTTGAAAGCGGTCCCTAAGGGTCAATTTCTGCGTCTCAGACGAAATTGTACGGACCTGAATGAGTTCTATAGAGAAGCAGAGATTCTGAAATCCAGATTTCTAGCTAAAGGCTATGATGGGGCAAACCTTGACCTTACCATCAGAGAAGTAGGTCAGAGAGATCGTCGTAGTCTCCTGGCTGATAAACCACCAGAGGCCATTATTAGGGAAGATTTCAGCCTGGCTTTTATAACAACCTTCTCAAGCCAACATTGGGCCATTAAAAGAATTATTAAAAACCACTGGCCAGTTATTAAAAATGACAGGATTCTGGGCCCACTCCTAACCACTAATCCGAGAGTTCTTTTCAGGGGTGCCCCAAGCCTCAGACACTCATTGGCACCTAATGTGTTAGATATCCCATCCCAACCTACGTTCTTTGGTGACTTTAAGGGCTTCTACCCCTGCAGAAAATGCAGGGCTTGCAAAATAAATGCCCTTCAGGGAAGACGACACACTGATTATACCTCTACGGGCACTGGTAGAACCTACCCAATTAAAACTTTCATAACCTGTAGTACTAATAAATGCGTAGTGTACCTTCTGAGGTGCCCTTGTGGGTTAGAATACGTGGGACGCACCACGCGCAAACTGCAGGTCAGATGGGGGGAACACATCACTAATATCCTGGCAGGATTTGACAAACAGTGTGTCCAAACACTATGACCTAAAACACAACAAGAACCCCAAGGGCACTGTCTTCATAGCCTTGGAGAAATATGTTCCCCATTGGAGAGGTAGTAATAGCAAGAGAACAATCTCCAGGGCCGAAACTAATTGGATACACAAGTTGGGCTGCCATGTACCTGGGGGACTCAACGTTGAGTGGGACATCAACTGTTTTATCAACAACAGTTGAGGGTCTCACTCACATGGAGTCAACCCCATTCCCTGGGGATTGTTCTATTGCTCGTCCTCTTATTTTCTCCTTTTTACATTTGTACTTTACCAATGTTTTTCATTATTCTATAGCCTTTATTGTACTTTACCACTATGTGGCACTAGCGTCATTAATTCTCCATGGCATTCTGTGCAGGATATTCAATCTCCATGGCATCTTGTGTTCATTCACACCCCTTTTTAATGCATGTTTTAGCCTTATAGTTGTCATGTTTTTATGTTTATATTTTGCTCAACAATGAGTATTAAATATTCACACCAATGCTGAAATTGATCATTAAGGTTAATAAGTTTAATTCCATAACAAGGAATATTCATATTCAGGGAATTTTTGGCTTATTGCTTTTCCTGGAGCGGCAATACGCCTTTTTCACCACAAGATGGCATAATGATTTCCATTTATAATTGAGTGGTCATACTAGCCCATTATTCCTATTGCTTTTCTTTGAGCAGCAATACGCCTTTTTCACCACAAGCTGGCATAATGATTTCCATTCATAATATCAGCCTATTATTCTTTGAGCGGTAATACGCTTTTTTAACCACAAGATGGCATGGTCTTTTCCATTCACATTATAGTGGTTATATTGATCTATCATATGCTCCGTTCTATCCCCGCCTCTACTCAATGGTTTTGTCATACTCCTCCTCTGGGCTGTATAAATAGCATGTGTGCAATGGCGTACGTGTGCCCCTGATGATGTCATTACGACGAAACGATCGTCGGGCAGACACACTCGTATTGCGCATATGCCAACGGCCTTAGGCGGTCTGATATTCATACGGAGCTTTTTATCCTTGCAAGGACTTTTGTATCACTCTCTATGAATGAGAGTATTTTAACCACTTAAGACCCGGACCAATACGCTGGCAAATGACCCAAGGGGTTTTTGCGATTCGGCACTGCGTCGCTTTAACAGACAATTGCGCGGTCGTGCGACGTGGCTCCCAAACAAAATTTGCGTCCTTTTTTTCCCACAAATAGAGCTTTCTTTTGGTGGTATTTGATCACCTCTGCGGTTTTTATTTTTTGCGCTATAAACAAAAATAGAGCGACAATTTAAAAAAAAATGCAATATTTTTTACTTTTTGCTATAATAAATATCCCCCAAAAATATATAAGAAAACATTTTTTTTCCTCAGTTTAGGCCGATACGTATTCTTCTACATATTTTTGGTAAAAAAATAAATAAGCGTTTATCGGTTGGTTTTCGCAAAATTTACAGCGTTTACAAAATAAGGGATAGTTTTATTGCATTTTTATTAATTATTTTTTTTTTTACTACTAATAGCGGCGATCAGCGATTTTTTTCGTGACTGCGACAATATGGCGGACACTTCGGACAATTTTTACACATTTTTGGGACAATTGTCATTTTCACAGCAAAAAATGCATTTAAATTGCATTGTTTACTGTGGAAATGACAGCTGCAGTTTGGGAGTTAACCACAGGTGGCGCTGTAGGGAATGTGTACCTAATGTGTGTGTTTACTACTGTAGGGGGGTGTGGCTGTAGGTGTGACATCATCGATCGCGTCCCCCTATTACAGAGATGACGCGATCGATGCTCCGGCCACAGAGAAGCACGGGGAAGCCGTGTGTACACACGGCTCTCCCCGTTCTTCCGCTCCAGGGACGGATCGCCGCACTGCAGCGGTCCCGGTCCTGGAGCTTCGGACCGGGTCGCGGGCGCGCGCCCGCGACCCACGGCTGGGTACTAAAACCAACGTATATATACGTTGATGTGCCCAGCCGTGCCATTCTGCCGACGTAAATCTGCAGGAGGCGGTCCTTAAGTGGTTAAGCTGTTTCAACTTTTTTTTAGTTTTAAAATAAACCCTCTCGTTTTTTACGCCTACACTATGGGATTGTCCCTTTCTTTTTACCCACATGGTGTTTGATAAACACACGCTCACATACATCTATGCAAGTTCCATTTGGAAGCAGTGGTTAACCCCATGAGGAGCTGTGGATTCTACCATCTAATCTGTGGAGAGATGCGGATTCGTTCCTGACACCCCAAAGGATCAGAATTTCCTGCTATGCCTGTTTAGACTACTCCTGAAAGGGATAGTCACAGGCTTTCTGGTAAGCCTTTATTTCTACTGGTGTTGGGCCACTGATGTCTGAAATCTCCCTCCTTTCTCACCTGTGGATCTCCTAATTGGACTTTCATTGTTTGCATCTTTTCATCACCTGCATTGGAAGGGGCTAAAAACTCCCAGCTTTTTTTTCTGTGGACTCTATTTGTTTTGCACCTCATATGTTGAATTGGTCACTTTATTTTTACACTGTTTATCTGTTGATATTTATAAGTACTTTCTGCTCAGTGCCATATTGATTGGCACAGTGTTATAACAATCTATGCACTTATAGCTTTTGTGTATTCACATTTTGATTGTTACCATTTATAGATTAACACTGTTTACACCAGATACTTATGTGGTATATGCTGTCCAGCGCTACACTGTTTTTGCACATTTTTCTTTACACTTTATATCTAAGTTGTAGTGTTTAGCAGCAGGACCTCCTTCTCAGGACCCTATCTTAATTGTTTCACTAATATACATTTTTACTAAGCGCAATTATTCCCATTCCCTTTTCCCCTACTTTTACACATACAACACGCTAGCCAAATGAAATTTTTGTCCTTTTTTTTCCCACAAATAGAGCTTTCTTTTGGTGGTATTCGATCACCTCTGTGGTTTTTATTTTTTTCGCTATTAATGAAAAAAGAACGAAAATTTTGTAAAAAAATGAATTTTTCTTCATTTCTATCATAACATTTTGTAAAAAAGAAAATTTTCCTCATAAATTTGGCCTAAAATGTATACTGCTACATATTTTTGGTAAAAAAATAAAATAAAATATTATTAGTCTGGGTGAAAGTTATAGGGTCTACAAGCTATGGTACCAATTTCTGAAAATTGAACAATTTGATCACACCTGAAGTACTGACAGCTTCTCTCATTTCTTGAGACCATAACAAGCCAATAAAGTACAAATACCCCCCAAATGACCCCTTTTTGGAAAGTAGACATTCCAAGGTAGTTAGTAAGAGGCATAGTTAGTTTTTTGAAATTGTCATTTGTTCCCACAATTCTTTGCAAAATTAAGATTTTTTTTTTCTTTTTTTTTCATACCATATTTTCATTATAACAGGTTATTTCTCTCACATGGCATATATATTCCACAAATGACACCACAAAATATATTCTGCTGCTCCTCCTGAGTATGGCGATACCACATGTGTGAGACTTTTACACAGCGTGGCCACATACAAAGGCCCAACACCGAAGTAGCAACTTCAAGCATTCTAGGAGCATAAATTACAAATCTAATCTCTCAACCACCTATTACACTTTTGAAGGCCCTGGAGCACCAGGACAATGGAAACGCCCACAAAGTGACCCCATTTTGGAAAGCTAACACCCCAACGTACAATCTATGAGGCATAATGAGTCTTTTGAACAGTTCATTTTGCAGATGTTTTTTGAAAATGTGGAAAAAAAATGAAAACACATTTTTTTTTACACAAAGTTGTCCATTTATAGGATATTTCCAACACATAGCATGTACATAGCAAAAATTACACCCCAAAATATATTCTGCTGCTCCTCCTGAGTATGGCAATACCACATGTGTGAGACTTTTACACAGCCTGGCCACATAGAGACCCAACATCCAAGAAGCACCATCAGGTGTTGTAGGGACACAAATTACACATCCAATTTCCTTACAATCTATCACATTTTTGAAGGCCCTTCATATTTCTAACACAGCATGTACATACCAAGAGTTACACCCTAAAATACATTCTGCTGAGTAATGGGTAAAAAAAAAAAGGATTACCTGTGTTTTTAGTAGTGCAATTGTCCACAGGAGGAGAGCCCCGATCCAGGCAGCAGGCAGGGACGTGGTCAGCGACAATGAATGGAATTGTCCAGGCAGCAGGCATGAATATTGTCCATAGTCGGTACAGGCAGGGATACTGTCCATATATAGTCCAGGGCCAGTGCAGGTAGAAACTTGCCAGCAGTGTCCTGGTAGTAAGCGGGTCCAAGTAGCGGGCCAGGAAAGAATGGGGACAGGGGTAGAGGCTTCTCCCACCCAAATCTCTTTGAAGCCTCCGGGCAACCAGACCCTAATCTGGGAATGAGAAAACTAAAAAATTAGTTTTTTCATCCAGAAAAACAATTCTGGAGCCCCTCACATGTGTGAGACCCCTGTGTTCCCACTAGCATAGCAGGGTAAAAGATCAATCCAAGGGGCAGGCAAAAAACGTGGTCAAACAGTCCAGGGTCAATTCCAGAGCAGGCAGAGGTAAGTACAGTTAAGCGTTAGACAGAAGCGTGGTCGTATAACAAGCCAGGGTCAGTTCCAGAGAAAGCAGAGGTATTTTTAGCATTAGGCAAAAGCGTGGTCGTATAACAGTCCAGGGTCGGTTCCGGAGAAGGCAGAGGTATGTACAGTGCAGTGGCATAAGGGGTGTGGCGGAAAATTACAGGGAATTTGAATTTTGTTTACCTAATAATTTGGAGCAGTATGGTAACGGCGGAAACATGCACCTAAACAGAGGCCTGGTTGGGAGGGACAATCGGGACAATAAACTGTGGTGTCTCTTCTGACTCCTCCTCTGGTGCACACCCGACATTTCTTCTGGCGTTTGCGCCCATTTTCATGGGGGGGATTTTGTCAGGAAAGTGGCGTTCGTGGAGTCTGCTCACGCAATCTGTGCGAAGAATTTCTGGTGGGGTTTCAGGGTACAAAAGGGCGGTGATGACTTCTTCTTGAAAGCAAAGATAGGGCGCGGGATTCGGTGTTGATTTTTTGTATAAAACATAAGCATTATAGAAGGCCAAACTGAAAAAATAAATGGACACTTTTTTGTACCAGTGACGGGATTTTCTTGAGGGAAGATAGGGTTCGATCATCTGGTCGCTGAAGTCCACTCCTCCCATAAACAAATTGTAGTCGTAGACACAAGATGGTTTCTGGACTGAGCCTCTTCTTTTGGGGACTTCCACGTAGGTGTCATTGTGGATCGGTGTAAGCATGTGGACGTCTCGTCTGTCCTTCCACTTGACGGCCAATAGCTCCTTGTTCCGCAAAGATGTCGCCTCTCCTCGTTTTAACTTTTGGTTCACCAATTTTTGTGGGAAGCCCTTTCTGTTAATTCTGACTGTGCCACATGCTGGGGTGTCTCTCCAATAAAGATTTCTAAACAGGGGAAGGCTGGTGTAAAAATTGTCCACATAAAGGTGGTATCCTTTCCAAGTAGTGGATGAATCAGCTCCCAGACCACTTTTCCACTGGTTCCGATGTATTCGGGGCATTCGGGGGAATTCAGTTGGGAGTCCTTCCCTTCATACACATAGAAGGAGTAAATGTACCCCGTGTCTCGGTCGCACAGTTTATACATTTTCACCCCATATCGGGCCCTTTTGCTGGGGATGAACTGTTTGATGCCCAGCCTGCCAGAGAATTTGACCAGGGACTCATCCACTGATATATTTTGTTCAGGGTTATATACAGTAACTGGGGGAATTTTTTCAGAATTTTTTTTTAGGAGTGGTCGAATTTTAAATAATTTGTCAAAAGCAGGGTCATTTCGGGGAGGGCACTGGGTGTTATCATTATAGTGGAGGAAACATAGAATCATAAAGTATCGGGATCTGGGCATATGGGATGAGAAGACTGGCATGTGGTGGATGGCTTTGGTAGACCAATTGGAGTACCCTTTGTTTTTTTTTGAGAGACCCATATTGAAGGTTAGGCCTAAGAATATTTTTAACTTCTCTACGGTCAGGTCTCTCCACTGAAAGGGGCGGGCATAACTGGAGCCAGGGTTGCTTGCAATAAACTGCTCAGCGTAGAGGTTGCTCTGAGCCACAATGGTTGATAATAATTCTTCTGTAAAAATTAAATTAAAAAAATCAAGCATGTCAAAATTATCTGTGTTCACCTGGACACCTGGTTGGGCGGTGAAAGGGGGGATATTTGATTCTCCAGAATTAGAAGGCAGCCACAGGGGGTTTTGAAGGCCATAGGGAAGGCTGGCATGGCCCCTATCCCGTTGGGAGGAGAGGACACCCTACTGGTGCCTGACCTTTGTTGCACTGGTCGCGAGGTGGACGGCACTGGTCACGAGGTGGACGGCACTGGTCGCGAGGTGGACGGCACTGCACTGTTAGTAGTAGGCTGATGCTGCTCCACGCCAGAACGCCTTCTTTTAACGGGCACCGGTTCCTCCTCTGATTCTGTATCAGACCCACTTCCTGTTACGGGCTCATAGGCCGAATCTGAATCGGACAGAGACTCAGACTCCTCGCAGCTCTCATCAGTCACGCTTAGTTTCTGGTAGGCCTCCTCGGTGCTAAAATATTTTTTTGCCATACTGGTGGCTAGTGAGGCTGCACTGCAGAACACTGGTGGCACTGCAGTGGCGCAGGTGTAACTGATGGGCAAAGGTGGCACTGGTGTGGCTCTGGTTGCACTGCTGTGGCTCTGGGGTCACTGATTAGCAGGTGGCACTGGTGGGCACAGATGGCACTAATGTGCACAGGCGGCACTGGTGTGGCTCAGGTGACACTGGTGTGGCTCAGATGACACTGGTGGTGTGGTACAGGCGGCACTGGTGGTGTGGTACAGACGGCACTCGTGGGCACAGACGGCACTGATGGGCACAGGTGGCACTAATGGGCACAGGCAGCACTGGTGTGGCTTAGGTGACACTGGTGCGGCACAGATGACACTGGTGGTGTGGCACAGACGGCACTCGTGGGCACTGATGGGGCACTCGTGGGCACTGATGGGGCACAGGTGGCACTGCTTGGGCACTTACGGTCACTATTCTCTCTCCTCTCACGCTGCAAAGGTTGTGAGGAGAGGAGAGAGATGACCTGTAGGTGACCCACACTACAAATGTTTGCATAAATTTGTGATCGCGCCGTCATTGGACGGCGCGATCACGTGGTAAGGAGCCGCCGCCATTGGCTCCTTACCCCGATCACCGATGCTGCGGGTCCCGTGGACCCGGTGAGCACCGGTGATCGCGTGTGCACGCACACCTGACTCTAACGGAGGACGTCCATGGACGTCCTGTTAGGGTACAGGAACCGCCCTATAGACGTATTTCGTCTATAGGGCGGTGATTAAGTGGTTAAAGAAACTTTTTTTTCTGTCATTTGATGTTGTTTTTTTTTTCTTTTAAGTCTAAATATGAGATCTGAGGTCTTTTTGACCCCAGATCTCATATTCAAGAGGACCTGTCATGCTTTTTTCTATTACAAGGGATGTTTACATTCCTTGTAATAGGAATAAATGTGATATTTTTTATTTTTTTATTTCAGTGTAAAAAATTATAAACTAAATAAAAATAAATAAGAAAACAAACATTTTGTTTTAAAGTGCCCCGTCCCGACGAGCTTGCGCGCAGAAGCGAACGCATACGTGAGTAGTGCCTGCACATGAAAACGGTGTCCAAACCACACAAGTGAGGTATCACCGCGATCGTTCAAGCGAGAGCAATAATTCTAGCCCTAGACCTCCTCTGTATCTCAAAAAATGCAACCCGTAGAATTTTTTAAACGTCGCCTATCGAGATTTTTAAGGGTAAAAGTTTGACGCCATGCCACGAGCGGGCGCAATTTGTAAGCGTGACATGTTTGGTATCATTTTACTCAGCATAACATTATCTTTCACAATAAATAAACTGGGCCAAATTTATTGTTTATTTTTAATTCCAAAAATTGATTTTTTTCCAAAAAAAGTGCGCTTGTAGGACCGCTGCGCAAATATGGTCTGACAAAAAGTATTGCAATGATCGCCCTTTTATTCTCTAGGGTGTTAGGAAAAAATATATATATAATGTTTGGGGGTTTTAAGTAATTTTCTAGCAAAAAAAAATGTTTTAGTCTTGTAAACACCAAATCTAAAAAACACCCACGGTAGAGAAGTGGTTAAGTTATGCTATTTACTGGTCCTAAGGCAGATCACAGGTATGCTGCAATGGATAGGCCCCAGGAAAGGAAAATTATGGTAAGTATGATACACTTTTCTGTTTTTCCATGAGGTCTTAGGCCAATGGTTCTCAACTCCTGTCCTCAGGACCCACTAACATGCCAGATTTTAAGTATTACTTTGGGGAGATGCAGATTTGAATATGTATCCACTGACAGGGGGCCATGAGGAGTTGCTAATCCCAGTATTAGTTTAGCACAAAAGCAAATATCCCCCAAGATAAGAATTGTGGGACTTTTAAGGCAACACAAATAAGGGATATTATAAACAATGTAGTAAGTTAATACATATAATTTAATAGAAAAATATAGATATAAAATATGCAAGGTGTAGGAAACACCAGCAATATAATTGTCATAAAAACAATAATATACAATATTGAGTTGGTATTCGTGGTCGGTACTCCACACAAACGCTTTTTCGGGACTTGGTGAGGGTCCCTTCATCAGGGGTAAATTCTATATAAAAAAAAAAAAAAATACATACATAATAGAAACCATAAAAGAGAAATATTACATAAAATACTCCAATATAAATATATATATATATATATATATATATATATAATATATATATATATACACATATATATATATATACACATATACATATATATATATATATTATACATATATATATACATACATACATATATATTATATATACACATACATACATACACACACACACACACATATACACACATATACATATACACACATACATATACACACACCCAGAAGTACATATAGCAGGTCAAACAAAGAAAAGTTCACTCACCATGAGCAGGGGCAGCAAGAGTGGAGAAAATCGGATGAGG